>CM060445.1:164331955-164399263 GCA_030545235.1 Helianthus tuberosus | reverse complement strand
TTTGCTTCGAAAAAATAGCGATTTTTTATATAAAAATATTAAAAAAAAATTTGTGTGATTTTTAGCTATTTTTAGGCATTTTTGGTTGTGTTCACATTGGTTCTCGCGGTTCTCGCAATAAGATGTGGTTTTCGCATGATCTTCTCCATATATATATATATATATATATATAGTTCAAATTGTCCATTATCCAAATCGTCCAATATTTGTGTATAAGTTATATATTTATTTTTCTTGTATTTTTGGTGATTTTTTAAGTTACAAATTTTGGTATTTTGGTGTGGTAAATTATTTTTGATGTTCCTAATTTTTAGTATAACAATACAAGTAATATACATATAGCACATAATTTTTGTGACTTCTAAATATATATTTTCCTAAATATATACTTAGTTATTTTTATTCTTGAAAATCAACCTCTAATACTTGTAATTTTTATAACAAAGATTATGGCAAATTTTATATTTAAAACCATGCTAAAAAAATCACTTGTAAACACTTGTTTAAACATATTTTTCTAAGTGTTGAATTTCTACAAAAATTTTGCCATAGTTTCCTTTGAAAATGGAGGTTTTCCATGTTAGCGGAAGTCGGTGTTACTTCTATCATCGTAAGCATCATCATCGTATACATCATCATCGTATACATGTTTGAATGTGCGACTGTGTAATAGATTTTTGTGTGTGTTTGATATGAATGTGTGTGTACGTACAGAGAATAGAGATGCATATAAATATGGATATTTTATTAAAAAATCTTGTTAATTATAAAGTTCACAGTATGAAGATATTTATACAAAACCATGGAGGGGCTGTGACCTTTTGGAAGTGTCGTGATTGTTCCATGATAACCGTTTCTTTAACGGTTTAACTGCCAACCACATATCTAACTTAATTAATTACTAACCTATGTTACAAATAATAATAATAATAATAATAATAATAATAATAATAATAATAATAATAATAAATTCCTAATGCTAAGTTTATATACTAACAACAAAAATACAAGTTGAATGTAAAAGAACACAGATGCAAAGGAAACAAACAATAACTTAAACTCAAAAGATTCATGCAAAACAACCGGCATGCATGAGATTGTTGAAGGTACTATAAGCTCATAAGTACTAGCTACATTTATTCTATATATGCATTCGATTAAGGATACCTACGATGCTCAAAGATGTCAATGTTATTTGTTTTTCGCCTCTTAATACTCACAAAAGAAGATCCATCCCCATCGTTTGTTTTCTGACCAATTAGCGACTTAATTGTTTCTTCGATGGCGCTTATCGAATGGTGATCTTCACCTGTTACAAACAAAACGTTCTTGACTCGTCGTCCAAGTGTTGTGATCTCGGCTTTTAGGGTTCTCAATCGTAGCAATTTTAATGCTTTGATCAGGTCTTTTAAGAGGTCTGACCGATCATCGCAACATAATGATGCTCTGATCACAATCCGACCATCTTCCTCCGATGTGTTTTCTATGGTCAGCTCATCTATCTCACTTGGGATTGTACTTTGTTTAGCGATGATGGAGGTTTGGTGCTTGAGCTCTTTCATGTGCTGTACCACTTCAGCAAGTAATGAAGCCTTATCTGTCTAAAGCAATTGATTATTATACTGAGGTTTAACTAATAAAAACAATGAAAAATCAATTTTAATTATAATCCAAACTAGGACATATTGGCCAATCAAGACTTACTTTAGTAGTGTTGGGAAGTATGCTACGGAGCTTAGCAAGATGATTATTGATTCGTTCTCGACGCCTTCTTTCTGCTTCGCTGTGGCTTTTCGAGGCTGCTACGGCTTTGGCATCCACCATCTCTTGAGCAGTCGTCTTACTTGTTTCAGTTTCGACCCTAGATGGGTCGGATCCATGGTGAACCGCATGGAACCATAGGTGGTGGTCAGTGGACGACGATGTAGTAGTACTGCCACCCTCATATGCAAATTGCAAGCCATCAACCACCCTCTTAAACAAACCATCATGGGAACATGGTTGAAGGTGGTGTGGTGCCGGAGCAGAATACGGAGGTGAAGGAAGGTGAAACTGGTGGTTATCTCCAGTTGGGAATGGAAGAAGATGGTTGAAGGTGGTGTGGTGATGGTTATGATGAATGACTAGAGGGACTGGTGATGATGGTGATTGTTGGAACATAGATGAACAATCGTAAGTACCCATTGTCTGATTAATGTATTGCATGTGTTGATGAAGAAACTAGAAAGTCATGTAAAATGAAATGAGATGTGGATGTAGTTAGGGAATAAAGACTGATGAATAAAAAGGGAATTTTAGAAGCAATCCTCTCATGGTTTCTTTCACACTTTACTTTTTTGTCTGTGTGTTAAGTTTTGTGAGGTTGCGGAAAGAGCGAGGGGAGTGGTGCCTTTTATTCTTGCAATAAGCAATCATAACTCTTGAAGCTCTCTATTGGATACACAGGAGAATTATTCTTACAAACTTTCTAAATATTATATATAGTTTTTTTTTTAATTTTCACCAAGTGAAACTACTTTAATAACCATTGTAGTGACATCTGTTAAATTGTTTGAAATCCAAGGGGGGGGGGGGGGGGGGGGGGGGGTATTGGGTCAGGCAACGATCCAAGGCCCAAAAATCCAAGGGGCCGAACAAGTGTTTGAAAGATCAAAAAAAAAAAAAAAAAAAAACTCCTATGTATCACATGTTAAATTGTTAACTTACCTAAATCTGTAAAGGCCCAATCTTCATTTAAACCAAAATTTCAAACCCAATTGTGAGGTATGTGAAGTTTAACTCTAAGTGATAGTTGAGGAATCATTTTTAGGTTTTTTGGTTGTTCATGATACCACCGATAAATGTTGATATGCTTGGTCAAGGCTATGATAATAGAGCAAACATGAAAGGAAAACATAATAGATTTCGAAGTAGCGACTTTTAGAAGAAAAAAATCCTTGAGCTTTTTATAATACTTGTGGTTTTCATAGACTTAATTTTGCGTTGGGTGACAAGGCTAACATGATTACTAAGTCTAGAGAACTTTTTTGGAACAAAACATTAATGGATATATACTATCTTTGCCATTCCATTAATATGTGACAAATTTTGAAAGACAATATTAAAAGATTGACTCTTAAATAATTGTTTGTCACTCGTTGGGAAAGTCGTGTAGATAGTATTAAGCATATAAGAACTCAACTTTTGGATATAAGAAAAGCTTTACAATTAGTCATTTGGTTTGAAATATTATCAAAGGTGAATGTGGTGAGAAAAAGTTGTAATCAAAGGATGTGGTTCTTGATGTTGCTATTCATGAAGTGGACAAATTGATTAAACACTTTATAAATTTTAGAGAAGTGGGTTGTCTAAGGCGATTGATGAAGCTAGAGAAATTATCAATGAAATAGATATTGATGTAGAATTTCCTAAAAAGGGTGATACGTACCAACAAATCGATGAGACTTCAAGTGTAGAAGAAGTTATATGTTCACCCGAGGAGAATTTTAAAGTAAATTACTTTTTACGTATTCTTGATCAAGTTATTTCTTCCCTTGAAACGAGATACGATCAATACCAAAAATTCAAAAAAAATATTTGGGTTTTTGTTTCTAAAAAAGTTGAAGACACTTGATGAAAAAGATTTTAAGTCTTGTTGTTATCGTCTTCAAGATGCATTGAAATATAAAGAAGAATTGGATGTTGATGCTAATGAACTTTTGTTTGGAGTTGGAGTTGAAGTTGATTGAGATAGTCTCACCACGTCGCATTGTTAATCTTTTTATGCTTTAAACAGTATCATGTGGCTTGGTCATTTTTCTAATGCTACAAAATGCATATCAAGTGACACTTTCATTATCGGTGTCGTCTTTTAGAATGAAGCTTCTTAAAATTTAAAGTTGTTGAGGTTTTATTTGTGATTGATAATGTCCCAAGAAAAACTTAATGGACTGACGATGCTATCTCTTGAAAATGAAATATTATAAGGTATGGAATATAAAAACATGTTCTACAGCTTTGCTTCCAAAAACGTTAGGAGAGCCTCACGATTTGTTTAAGTTAGTTCCTTCATTTTGCTACACAACTATTGTAATGTTTATTTTAAAACAACTAATCAATTATCGCCGTATTCTTGTTTTTGGATATACAATCGACAAGTTTATATTATAGAGAGAGGATCCAATTTTTTTGGTCTCGTACGAGGCCCAATTTTTTTACCATTCTCCTGGACGGCCCTGCTGTCTTTATTATCTAAGTACAACATATCTTTAGCCATCAATATGGAGTTTTCTTAGTCTAGGAAAGATGTTGAGATTGAATTATGTTTCACCCGTAATATTATGCTCTCACAGACACTCAGCTTGATATATTCCTACTGGTATACAAATTGTATATTTTCTGATTAAAAGCTTGTATTTCGCTAGGTTTGACATTCTTTGGTTCAAGCTAACTTCACATTAAGCATGTGCGGTGATATTAACGAGCCCTTTGGTTTTCACATTCCATATTACGTGTATTACATTAGTAAATACCTTTTGACGTTCCATATGCTTGTAGCTATATATGTATTTTTTTTAGAATGACAACGCTTGTTCTACTCCACTACTTCAATAATCCTAAGTTAATCGTCTTTGCCTAGGTTTGAACCTGGGACCTCATCTCTAAGAGGCATATGCCACCAAGTGGGCTTGTGGCTATAGTTATATAATTCTCAATGTAGTATGACAATAGGTTGAGGAATTAGGTACAATATAAAAAACTTAATTCATCCTTGTATTAGTTCCCATTTATATTACTTCATCAATACACATATATGTATCTTGCGTATAGTAAAAATTGATTTGCCTATATGTATTTTGCTTACCTTTATGTAAATTTCCGTTCATCTTGATTGTTGGTTTGTTTTTATTTCTTTAGTGACAGCACCAAATGGTCCTATTTTTCATTTGTTATAGCATAGTAAATGGCACCCGCATGTTTTCTATGTTGAACACCAGTCAAGTAGACCCAACGAAATGAAAATATAAAATTACCAAAATGAATAATGGTCTGTGTGACACAGAACTTTTCTTTCGATAGAATACAGAAACAGAACTTTCAAATTTTAGTGGCAAGAGGATTACCAATTGTTTGTCTCATTGTCTGATATGGATTATGGATGTTCATAGTTGTTTTTATTATCCTCTATACTGGATGACGCTGAATTGTTGCTTTGTTGGTAGAGATCGCAGAAAAGAACAAGAAAATCAGAAATTGTTCCTAGAAATTGACGTAAAAACTGGATGGGAATTGCAGTTTTCTACCGGAAATCGTAGTAAAATACTATATATAAATAGGGATGGTGATTGAACATGAATCTGAAACCCTACTCGGGACGAATATTAAAGTATGAGACCATGTATTAGACGTATTGTAAAAAAAATTACAAGTACAGGATTAGGTGATACGTGAACCGATTATACGAAAACATAGTCATTTTCTAGAACCACATACCCTGTGCCCGAAATTTTCTTATTTTTATTATTGATTTTTTTATTAATCATAGTCTAGTAATGGTTTATATTAATAGGTTCATTATGTATAAAATGATTTTTTTCTTATTTTAATAGTTTCTTATTTTTTTTATTAACCATAAAATGAATATTCCTTTTTGTAATATGTATTTGAATATATTATTTATATATTTTTTATCATTTGATATATTAACTTATTTTTTAAGATTTATATTATCTCAAGGGATATGTATGTAATTAATTATATTTTAATTTATTATAGTTTTTAAGAACTTTAATTTAATATAAATATTAGAACGGTAAGAACAAATGTATTTTGAGATCCAAACAAATATTACCAAACTAACGGGTATACCTCAGTATCCGTCAGTATGCCCGATACCCGATGTTTATTTAGCTGACATACACCCAATGGTATGGGGGAAACAATTTTACAACCGGATAAGGAACACGGGGTACTAATACACGTCTCAAACCCATCTCATTGACATCTGACGAGACGTTGAGTGTATATAAATATTAGTCAATTTTAGCCGGTTTTTGCACGAAATCAAGTCTTATATTTGTAAAACACAATAAGATATGATCACTCAAAAGAACACGATGGAGCAAGTGCACACATCGTTGGCGTAATCCAGTGATGGTAAAATAACACGGTCAAGGATACACGAGCTTTTAATTATTAACATCTAAAAAGAAATAAAAAAATAAATAAAAGATAGATGGTTTTAAATTCCGTTTAAGAAAGGATCCATTGGCCTTTAACTCCCCCTTGATGTTACGGTCAACGAATCAATTATGGGCACCCAGAAGTTTACTATAAAAAATACCATAAACTTTTTGGAAAGTTGTTTTCGAGTACTCCTCTATGAGACAACAATCTAAAGTCATTCTTTGAAGAACAGTAAAAGTTATCTGTGTTAATGCAATAAAGTCATAGGAATCCATTTTGTGGGCATTGTTACATCTCAACTATATTGGAAATTAGCAGTAGGGCGACCATCCGCAATGTCAGAATCAAACCCACAACATTGAAAAGAAGCAGCATGGTGACCTTCCATTGTTAGGGTTTAGTATTAAGTAAAAACTAGTAAAAGAGATCTAGTCCACCAATCAATATGGACCTTTTAGTTTGCTATTATATCTTCTAGAGCAGTGAATATGAAAAAGACCCAGGGGCGGACTTATGTAGAAACTACGGGTTCTCGGGAACCCATTCGGTTTTTAATTTTTAGTGTAAATATATATATAAGAAACTGAAAAGGAACCCATAAGTAAATTATAAAGGGAACGCATAAACAAAAAAAACCATGGTTCACTGGTTATGTCCGCGCTTTTCTTCCCAGCTCACCCGAGTTCGAATCCCGTATAAGTGTTTTTTGTTCTGTTTATTTTTTTAATTTCTCTTTTAATTTTTTTTCTTTAATGTAATAAAACCCATTTAGGGTTATATCACAAAACACACGCCACACAGAGCATTGAACAAGTAACGAACAGAGTGAAACAACATCAGGCTCAGCAGCTCCACCTCAATAACCAGCGCCGTGGATCCTTCCTCTCCGCCGATTGCTGCCGTCTGCGCCGTCCTTCCTCTCTGCTGCTCCGCCTCCGCTGATTGCTGCCGTCTGCCGACACTTTGTTTTTCTTATACGAATCAGCGATTAAGGTTAGAATTTTGATTACATCAACATCAGTGATTACAGTTTGTTAATGTTATACATCTGTTTGTTATACATCTGTTTGTTTTACATCAGTGATTACATAAATCAGCTTTTGAAATTGGGTTAAATTGGGTTTCATTGAGTTGAGAATTGGGTTTCATTGAGTTGATTACATAAATCAGTTTCATTGAGTTGAGAATTGGGTTAAACTGGGTTTGAAATTGGGTTTTTAAGTTTGAAATTGGATTTTTAAGTTTGAAATTGATTACATAAATTGGGTTCAAAAGATGAAAACTTGTCGTCAACAACTTTAGGAAGTTTTTTTTATTTGTAAAGACTATCGTATTTTATATTATGTGTTTTTAAATTTCTATTGACGATTTTCTTTTCATCATTGTATCGTACTTTTATTATGTGATGAACCTTACCCGATCCGAACTATCGAACCGACCCGAAATTCTTTATGTTCAGTCACATGAAATTGGAGTATCTAAAAAAGTGAACCCAGTGAAAAATATTCCTGGAAAAGATAGATGGTTTTAAATTCCGTTTAAGAAAGGATCCATTGGCCTTTAACTCCCCCTTGATGTTACGGTCAACGAATCAATTATGGGCTCCCAGAAGTTTACTATAAAAAATACCATAAACTTTTTGGAAAGTTGTTTCCGAGTACTCCTCTATGAGACAACAATCTAAATTCATTCTTTGAAGAACAGTAAAAGTTATCTGTGTTAATGCAATAAAGTCATAGGAATCCATTTTGTGGGCATTGTTACATCTCAACTATATTGGAAATTAGCAGTAGGGCGACCATCCGCAATGTCAGAATCAAACCCACAACATTGAAAAGAAGCAGCATGGTGACCTTCCATTGTTAGGGTTTAGTATTAAGTAAAAACTAGTAAAAGAGATCTAGTCCACCAATCAATATGGACCTTTTAGTTTGCTATTATATCTTCTAGAGCAGTGGATATGAAAAAGACCAAGTCCTTAAACCTTAGATTTCCCATCACGTTTAGGCAAGAATTTCCAAACCAGAAGGTCTGAGCATAACCTTTAACCATCTTTCAAGCAATTAACATGTTAATTGTACATAGACATAGAATACTTAAATGTTTGACTCAACAAACATAAGTTTAGAGTTTGTTTTTATGAGTTTAGAAAATTCACTTTTAATATGGTAATTAGTACTTAACACCATCTTCACACACACGCATCTTAAGGTTATCCAAAATCTCTTTAGTTAACTACCCATCAAGGGTTCATTCACCCCCCCTCCCCCTCCACACACACCTAAGTAACCAAACAACGTTGCCACTCATGGCTTTAATGATAGACATTAACAAACTTGCTTGATTTTATAAATTATTACAAGATTAAAAATATATAATATTTGTTCTTACAATCTTTAGATTACAAAACTAATCTAGATAGAGTGTAGAATTAGAGTATAATCTAGGGAGAAAGAAAAGAATTGTCACACCCCGATATTACCACGTATTACCGGTGGGCCCGGTGGGGAGTATCGTGACGTAGTTGATAGCATCATAGTCAATTTATCACAGTTTAATGCACAGCGGAAGTCTAAAGATAACAACATTACAAACCGATTGAAAGTAATATCAATTATTACAAAACGGTTGTAAAAGGATCCACAGGCGGATCTAAAATAACAGAAACGTTGTTCAACAGATTTTTAAACATCTAAGCTTACAAGACTCTTTATTTGATGCTAGGAGTAGCCAGCCCATTTCGCTTAGTACCTGCACTTAACCTTTTTGGAAAATACGTCAGTTTTCACTGGTAAATACAATTAACCAACTCATTTTGAAAATGTTTAAGAAAATTGATTTAAATGCACAAGGCACAAATAATTTTTATAACTTGGGATAATTATTTAAAAATAATCTTGTAAAAGAATTATATGTTTGTTATACGTTCAGTAACCCGGGTTAAATACCGGGTTAAAGATTAATAGACACACCACATAATATAACCCACAGCGAGTTATTCTCGAACAAGCATGTATATCATTTTACAGACGCACCGGCAGGTGTATGCCTACACCCCGTGCTTAAGTCGTGGTCATTTCAATGAATGAGCCGAGGATATCCAGGACATGGTCATTAACCCCCCAAAGGCTTAAAACAAACAAAACAGATTAAACGGGTTATCTCAATGATTTAACCTTCATATGATTAAAAATTCAATACCCGTCCAAGCGGTATTTTATATACCGTACCCCAAGCCCGTATAAGAGAAAATAAGTTAAAAGTATTTACCTGTGCAAAAAATGTAAATTTATTCCAAGCCGTAAATCAATCAAGCAAGTACAAGTAGCTTTTACTGGTCCCCTAAATCTGGAATGAAGGTCTTAGTAACCTATTAGATTCCTAACGGGTCTTACTCAAGTTTAAACTTAGACCTGTTAGTTTTAAAGAAAGGCATACGGTCCAAAACGCAAGATTAAGCGAAGACCGGATTAGAATGTGATTTGGACCCAACAAGTATGAAGACTTGTTTAATATGGGTAAACCAAACACATTATGGATTTTGAAGTGAAAATGATAAGGTTTGACCCGTTTCGGTTAATTTATGCAAACTAGTTACATAAACCGTACCGAACGCGATAAATGCATAACGGGTAACCAAATGAGTCATGAACAGGTTTCCTAAGTTAATATGCTTAAAATCTGCTATGATATCAGTAGGATACCTTCCATTATGCCCCAAACGAATTTAAAATCAATTTAAGCCCCGTAGGGGTATTTTGGTCATTTTAAAGATTATAAAAGAGGTTAAATGACAATCTGAGGTTCTGGTCTAAAATGATCAATAAGAATGTTTATTTTAGTAGGTTATATTAGTAGGCTATGGTATATATGTGAAATTTATCATTTAAGTCCAAACTATGCACCGTAGGGGCATTTTAGTCATTTCACATAAGCTTTAAAGGTCAAATTTGGAAATCTGAGTTCAAAACTCTTACTTACTGTTAAAGTAAAAAAATTTACTTATAATATCAGTAGGTAATAATTCTTATGTGTCAAAAATAGTTTTAACCCATACTATGTGTTTAAAAAGCGTAAAAAGTCGGTTTTTAAGCGATTTTCAGGTTATATAAGGAAAGGTGAGATTTTTATCCTTCGATAAGGCTTAAAATATTTTATTTAACATAAGAAATCAATAGAAAAAGATTCGGTATCAAAATGTTATGTAAAACTCGTTTTATTAGTAAAAAAGGGTATAACCGTCAATTACCGAATCAAGGCAAGAACACCATGTTGTGATCAGTTTAAAAATTAATAAAAATCTTCAAAAATCCCAAAATATTATATTACATCAGTGGGTAAAAGGTTTGGGGTCAAAATTTGGGTTTAACTATGTTCTATACCAAAAATGCCGTTTAATTAATAAAAAGGATTTAATTTACGATATTGAGCATAACTCCTAATTTATACCTCAAACTCAAACTGATGTCAAATTTTTAGGACATGTTTATAAATCAGTAATAATGGTTTTTTTCCTCTCACTTTTTAAAAAATCTCGTTTTAATGTCAAAAGGACATAATGGTCAACGATGTAAGCAATTAACGGAAACATGTAAATGAATCGGATTACTAAGGAACCATATTGTATAATCTCAGAGGGTTATATTTATATGTAATATGGTCCTAATGGAGCTCTAAGGCATATCTAAACTAAGCTAAATCGGGTCAGAATTGAAAGTCAAAGCAAAAGTCTACTTTTGCGACTTTCGGTTCCGAACCGAGCCTAAACTCAGAATTGTCGGGTTGAACATGCCTAGACATGTTCTTACATTAATTACCAAGTTATATTAATGTTAAAACAGGATCCATAACCTCTGCATTGTTAGTTATGCATTTATTTGCAAAGATAGCTTCTGTTGACTTTTTAATACTGAGTTTGACCAGACAATAGACCAAGTCAGAGTGGAACTCAAAGGGTTCCCTATTAAGGGTTTATTACCCACATAATTACCGACTCATAGCCACTTTCAATTCAAAAAATGACTGGACCATTAGTGATTAATCACTAAGTCAAAGCTTAATTACGACGGCTTTGACTTTTGGTCATTAAGCTAATGAAACTTGAATTAGAGAGGTTGAGAATGCTTACTGAAGTACTTAGCACGAGTAATGATCCTTATAAAACGACCTTGAGCTCCAGGAGGCTCCCAAGAGTGAGTTATGAATGAATTTTGAGAATGTGCCAAGAACTAGCAAACAAGGGGTGCTTATATAGGAATTAAAACATCACAAGATCACTCCACACAAGTCTACAATTGATTTTTGATGATTCCAGGTGTCCCCTATGCATGAAATACTGTTGGCTCAGCTCCTGAATTCAAAAACAAGCATGCAAACACGGTGTAACCTGCTGAACTTGCAGCTGTCCACTTCTGGTTGTATCTGGCAGTTCCTCGCGGCCCGCGTAAGCATAAGCCTTGGCTTACGCGGCCCGCGTCAATAGGGAGAATCGGTTTCAAGTTTCCAAATCTTGCAATTTCAGTCTCTGGTCCATTTTAACTTTATTTTACTTTCATTTATTGCATTTTGGACCCCCATTGTTAACTTTTAAGGACCTCGGTTCATAAACTAACTCCGTTAAGCTCCCGGTTATTCGTACGATCACCCGAAAAGTCTTGTTTTCTTCGAAACTCCACAAACTTAATATCTGATATTCTTGAGATCAAAATATATTATTGTTACAATGTTTTTGGGCTCGTTAAAAGGTCACTCAGAGGTTACTTTCAACATGTTGACGCTTTTAACCCCTATGCTTTATAAGATCCTTATTTTAAACACAAACGACTTCCAGTGTTCGATAAATTATTCGTTAAAGAATACGAACGTCGTGTAAGGTCAATCAGAGGCACAAGAATGGCATGTTGACACCTTGGATCCCTTTATTCATATATTTACATTGTTTGACAAGTTCAATCCCTCCAGATCATTCCAGTACACGTTTAAAGTCCATGACACGTGTCTTTATTACATTGGTCGTGATTTTACGAGGTGTTATATCCTCACCCCCTTAAAAGAAATCTCGACCTCAAGATTTACTGAAATAAATGAGGGTACTTCTGTTTCATTGTGGATTCAACCTCCCACATATGTTCGGGACCTCTACAGGCATCCCATTTAACCTTCACAATCGGTACGTGCTTCTTTCGAAGCTTCTTAACCTGTCGATCCTCAATCGACAAAGGGTTTTCAACAAATTTTAAGCTCTCATCTATATGCACATCCTTATGTGACATGGCTAGCGATTCATTGGCTAGACATTTCTTCAGATTGCAGATGTGGAACACATTATGAATTCCACTGAGCTCTTCTGGCAGGTTTAACTTGTAAGCCACTGTTCCGACACATTCGATTATCTCGAATTGTCCTATGTATCTTGGACTTAGCTTTCCTTTCTTGCCAAAACACATCACTCCTTTCCAGGGTGATACTTTAAGTAACACTTTGTTACCTAACTCGAATTTTAGAGGTTTACGCCTTTTATCTGCGTAGCTTTTCTGCCTATCCCTGGCAGCTTTGAGACGATCATGTATCTGCACAATCTCGTCTGTCGTCTCCAGGACTATATCAGGTCCTATTAGTTGGATATCTCCAACTTCCGCCCAACAAACTGGCGTCCTGCACTTTCTTCCATACAAAGCTTTGAAAGGTGCAGCTTGAATACTTGAATGATAACTATTATTATATGAAAATTCAATCAACGAAAGATGATCATCCCAACGTCCACCTAAATCAATAACACAAGCCCTTAGCATATCCTCCAGTGTTTGAATTAAACGCTCACTCTGACCATCCGTCTGAGGATGATATGCAGTGCTGAAGTTTAATCGAGTGCCTAGGGATTGTTGAAAGCTTTTCCCAAAATGCAATGTGTATCTTGTATCCCTATCGGAGATAATAGACACTGGCACTCCGTGGCGAGATACAATCTCATCCACGTACAGCTGAGCTAACTTATCTGAGTTGTGTGTTTCCTTAATAGGTAGGAAGTGGGTTGACTTGGTCAGTCTATCTACTATAACCCAAATAGTATCATTTCCTCTCTTTGTCTTTGGTAACTTAGTGATGAAATCCATAGTTACCATTTCCCACTTCCAGGTGGGAAGTTCAGGCTGTTGCAGCAAACCTGAAGGCTTCTGGTGTTCCGCTTTAACTTGCGCGCACGTCAAACATTTGGCTACATAAGTGGCTATAGATTTCTTCAAAACTATTGATGTGCTCGAAACGGGTTAACTAAACTAACTAAATTTACCCTAATTCTAGACTCTCTAAGCTTTAAATTTATAAAACTAAGACTCTCTAAACCCTAAATCACACAACCGGCAAGTGTACCGATCGAATGTAGTATAGCCTAAGGAAGTCCGAGTATCGAACCCAAGAGACTCTACTGATTACGCTAATGACTCTATCTAGACTCAAACTGACACGACTTAACTAAATGTTTATTGATGGGGGGGTTTCTAAAAATCCTAAGAATGCAAATAACGAAACTAGATTAGCTAAAAGACTAACACGAACTCTACGAAGACTCTGACCAGTGGGGAATGAAGACTACCTAGGCTAGACGCAAGCTAAACTTAGAATGGATCTCTATTCGATGATTTTGTGGTGTGGAACCGGGATCTTTAGATACTAAACCTATTAAGACACCACTAAGCCCCTCAAACACTCTCAAGGCGATTCTTGTGGCACTACCTAGGCTGTTACGTTTACCGGTTTGCTAGATTTCTTTTTCGTCCTCTAGTTTCTTGAAAGTGCCTATATAAGACGCTCTACTTTGCCGCGCGAACGTCTAAAGCGACAATGGGTTTTAATCTTGGTTTAATAGGCTATGGAATGTTAAGGACTTATAACCAAACCTAGACCTATCAATACCCTCGAGCCTTTCCGCGACGAGTTTAGCAGCACACTTGATTTTATGATATTACCGAATATTACTTCTAAGGTTACTTACGCGTTTTCACCCTAAAGGATTAATGATCTATTATGTGATAAAGACCGTCACCTAAATCAAGAACCCTAGCTCGACCCTATTCCGTGATAAAGACCGTCACCAAGAATCGAACGAAGCAACAAACAATAATAAAATAATCACAAGCACACATACGCACCAAGTTAAATTCCCATAGCTTTTACAGTACAAGAAAAGTCCACAACCACACCAAAAATCGAATAAATAACCAAACTTTATTTAACTATTGTCATAACCTAGGTAGTTAAAGGTTTTAGCCAACAATCATAGTATCAAAAGACATAATAATCATCAACAATTCAGAATTCATCATGAATAAACAAAGAACAAACGAACAAGAAGAATAAACGAGAAGATAAAACCCGAAAATCTTCAAACCCGAGTGATCCCTAGCCTTCCACGATGATTCCTTGACTTCAAACCTTCAAAAACACCTTCAAAGTCGTCTCAATGCTGCTGCAAGATCCTTAATTTCGTAGATTTTCTGATCCGTCCTCGTGCGTCTGATGTTGATATCCTGTTCGGCTCTGATATGCGACTCGATGTCCAGCCGTCTCCAAATCTTGCTTTACATCCAAGTTTTTGTTTCTTTTCTAAAAAATTGATTCATGGCCCATAACCCTATTTTAGATCTTTGGTGGCCCACTATAACCCACTTGTGATCAGCTTCCTTCAATATGATCATAATAAAATATGGTAGCCGTCTTAATTGTGTAGAGGGCCATCTAAGCAAATCAGTAAATGTGGATTTAGGTATAGGGCTCATACGTCAACAGCTTTCCCATATATATAATATATCTTTTCTTTTCATGTTTTCTCTAAATCTAATAATAATATGGCAGCCCTTTATAAATAAAGATAGTGGTCTCGGCTCGCTCACAGAAAATAGCGGCAAATTTCCTTCGGTCACTGGCATCCTACTCTGCTCAACTGGCTGGTCATTTCCATATTACTCGTTTTTGCTCCATTTGCACCAGAACCTACCAAAACAGAATATAATATAATATAATATAATATAATATAATATAATACTAAAACTAACTAAAAAGAATAAAAACTATACAATAAGTACACAATTTACACGGGACAATTATGTGTATTTTACCCTACATCAAATATCCCCACACTTAACCTTTTTTCGTCCTTGAAAAAGAATTATGCAAAACGGAATCATAGTCAGGATAGTCGTTCGGGACAATAGCTTAAATTACTTATTAAAATCGAAACTTGTGTTAGCCGCGATTGCAAGTATATCGATCCTCTTAAACCCAACCCGGTTCCAAGCCCTTATCATGCAATTTAGTTCAAGTTCGGTCAATATACCTAGGGTCTCACACTAAGAATCGCAAGTCCACCTAATCCCCCCTCAAGCTTATAGGACAAAAGGAACAACCACTGGGTTATTTCCTAACCGTTTTATACCAAGATCAAGAGAGTTTAAAATCAAATCTTTTTTTTTTCTTTTTCCATTTTTTTTCATTTTTTTTTCTCAAATTTTTTTTTTCCTTTTGCTTCTTTTTTTTTTTTTTTCTCGTGAGTCTAGACGATGCTTTCCCTAACCAAGAGGTATTCCGGCTGTAGAGTCGCGATCCCCAACCACAGATTACTTAGGTTTCGGTACTTTTATTCGGCAAATCAATTTCACACACCCTAGCGGTAATCCGACTGTAGAGTCGCTATCCCCAATCACAGACTACATAGGAATGGCTACTTTCATTTAGTTTCTAGCTCACTTTTTATTCTATTTTTTTTCTTTTACAACGAGATAATGACCAAAAACTCTAACGATCTTAGCTTATAACGGCATCCCTTATACTATTTTTGGCGGTTTCAATTTCCCCACTTTCCCTAGATGAGAACCCACTAGTAGACCGACAATTAGGTATATTTAAGATCAAAGGAACCCAGAACCGAATCGAGCCTACCCGCACATCCCAAACTAGACACAAGCACGATTATATTATCTCATATTATCATTATTTGAACCCGACCAAAAACCCGACTTTTCTATCATTTTCCGTTTTTTAGTTTGCAAACTTCTTATTTCAAAAGACATTTTCTAATTTTTTTAATTTTAATTTTTTTGAATATTTCAATTTTTTTAATTTTTTTGTATTTTTCGTTTTTTTATGACTCAAGACTCACTAACTAATGACACTAAACGATAGTTCCCATCCCCACACTTAAACTTTACATTGCCCTCAATGTAGGATGGAAACCAACTCAAAAAAACTAAAAATAAATAAGAAATAAAAGACAAAGGGCAAATTGGAAAGGACTTAGCTGGTTATATAATGTGTAAGCTCCAAAATCTCTCGTCCAATCCAGCTCGATCGTATAGCATTTCGGTCGCGATCGGCTTTGACACTGACTGACATGCTTAGTAAATGCCTGGAATTTGATAAGCAGCTCCAAAATCACCCGAATGGAGATTGAGTACGGGTGGTACATATTCAAACCTGCATAAACAACAAGCAAAAACCAAAGCAGTACCGACTCTAAAAAAAAAATGACTCAAAAACTACTAACCTAGACTCAATATACAAAAACTAGGACTCAAAATACAAACTCTACAAAACCTCCCCACACTTGAACTTAATCAGGAGGTTTCTCTTTGATCTGAACCCTATCTAACCCGTTTAATTCCACCCGGTCCTCATAAACATTTAAAATTTTTGTAGTGGAATTATAAAAGATTTTTAAATATTTAACCGGGTTATAACACAAAAATTTGAACTTACCTGGCAGGAGCCGCTGAATCACGATCCCAGGTGTTCTTCTCATAGCCTTCTCCCGTGATTTTAAACTTTTACTTGCATTCTTTATCAGTACCACGGGCCAGCTGTGGTGTTCTGCCTCTTCCACCACCACTTCTTCTTGTTTGATGTTCGTCATTGGGTTTCCTGCAAGTAAAGCTTCTAAGTATGCCAGGTCCCCCTCCGGATCAAACGTACCTCCTTCTTCATCTACCGACAAACCCTCTAACTCATCCGCAAATTCTCTCTCCCAAAACAGCTCATCTTCACTTCCCTCATCCTCTTCATCTGACAAATCCCATATTGGTTCGGTGGGATAAGACTCAGCATCAGAAGAATCCAGGTCAATAGGATTACCTGCCATTAAGAAAGTAGAAAGAGCAGAACAAGGTATAGAGAATAAAAGAAAACTAACTAAAAAAAAATTACACAACTATACAAATAGCACAGATTATGTCAATTAAGTCCAATCAAAGCTAATAAACGCAATCGCCAAGAGTCCCCGGCAACGGCGCCAAAAACTTGATGTGCTCGAAACGGGTTAACTAAACTAACTAAAATTACCCTAATTCTAGACTCTCTAAGCTTTAAATTTATAAAACTAAGACTCTCTAAACCCTAAATCACACAACCGGCAAGTGTACCGATCGAATGTAGTATAGCCTAAGGAAGTCCGAGTATCGAACCCAAGAGACTCTACTGATTACGCTAATGACTCTATCTAGACTCAAACTGACACGACTTAACTAAATGTTTATTGATGGGGGGGTTTCTAAAAATCCTAAGAATGCAAATAACGAAACTAGATTAGCTAAAAGACTAACACGAACTCTACGAAGACTCTGACCAGTGGGGAATGAAGACTACCTAGGCTAGACGCAAGCTAAACTTAGAATGGATCTCTATTCGATGATTTTGTGGTGTGGAACCGGGATCTTTAGATACTAAACCTATTAAGACACCACTAAGCCCCTCAAACACTCTCAAGGCGATTCTTGTGGCACTACCTAGGCTGTTACGTTTACCGGTTTGCTAGATTTCTTTTCCGTCCTCTAGTTTCTTGAAAGTGCCTATATAAGACGCTCTACTTTGCCGCGCGAACGTCTAAAGCGACAATGGGTTTTAATCTTGGTTTAATAGGCTATGGAATGTTAAGGACTTATAACCAAACCTAGACCTATCAATACCCTCGAGCCTTTCCGCGACGAGTTTAGCAGCACACTTGATTTTATGATATTACCGAATATTACTTCTAAGGTTACTTACGCGTTTTCACCCTAAAGGATTAATGATCTATTATGTGATAAAGACCGTCACCTAAATCAAGAACCCTAGCTCGACCCTATTCCGTGATAAAGACCGTCACCAAGAATCGAACGAAGCAACAAACAATAATAAAATAATCACAAGCACACATACGCACCAAGTTAAATTCCCATAGCTTTTACAGTACAAGAAAAGTCCACAACCACACCAAAAATCGAATAAATAACCAAACTTTATTTAACTATTGTCATAACCTAGGTAGTTAAAGGTTTTAGCCAACAATCATAGTATCAAAAGACATAATAATCATCAACAATTCAGAATTCATCATGAATAAACAAAGAACAAACGAACAAGAAGAATAAACGAGAAGATAAAACCCGAAAATCTTCAAACCCGAGTGATCCCTAGCCTTCCACGATGATTCCTTGACTTCAAACCTTCAAAAACACCTTCAAAGTCGTCTCAATGCTGCTGCAAGATCCTTAATTTCGTAGATTTTCTGATCCGTCC
This sequence comes from Helianthus tuberosus, assembly GCA_030545235.1. NCBI lineage: Eukaryota > Viridiplantae > Streptophyta > Magnoliopsida > Asterales > Asteraceae > Helianthus > Helianthus tuberosus. The sequence continues at coordinate 164,380,555 of CM060445.1, read as the reverse complement.
TCGTGCGTCTGATGTTGATATCCTGTTCGGCTCTGATATGCGACTCGATGTCCAGCCGTCTCCAAATCTTGCTTTACATCCAAGTTTTTGTTTCTTTTCTAAAAAATTGATTCATGGCCCATAACCCTATTTTAGATCTTTGGTGGCCCACTATAACCCACTTGTGATCAGCTTCCTTCAATATGATCATAATAAAATATGGTAGCCGTCTTAATTGTGTAGAGGGCCATCTAAGCAAATCAGTAAATGTGGATTTAGGTATAGGGCTCATACGTCAACAGCTTTCCCATATATAATATATCTTTTCTTTTCATGTTCTCTAAATCTAATAATAATATGGCAGCCCTTTATAAATAAAGATAGTGGTCTCGGCTCGCTCACAGAAAATAGCGGCAAATTTCCTTGGGTCACTGGCATCCTACTCTGCTCAACTGGCTGGTCATTTCCATATTACTCGTTTTTGCTCCATTTGCACCAGAACCTACCAAAACACAATATAATATAATATAATACTAAAACTGACTAAAAAGAATAAAAACTATACAATAAGTACACAATTTACACGGGACAATTATGTGTATTTTACCCTACATCAAATATCCCCACACTTAACCTTTTTTCGTCCTCGAAAAAGAATTATGCAAAACGGAATCATAGTCAGGATAGTCGTTCGGGACAATAGCTTAAATTACTTATTAAAATCGAAACTTGTGTTAGCCGCGATTGCAAGTATATCGATCCTCTTAAACCCAACCCGGTTCCAAGCCCTTATCATGCAATTTAGTTCAAGTTCGGTCAATATACCTAGGGTCTCACACTAAGAATCGCAAGTCCACCTAATCTCCCCTCAAGCTTATAGGACAAAAGGAACAACCACTGGGTTATTTCCTAACCGTTTTATACCAAGATCAAGAGAGTTTAAAATCAAATCTTTTTTTTTCTTTTTCCATTTTTTTTCATTTTTTTTTTCTCAAATTTTTTTTTTTTCCTTTTGCTTCTTTTTTTTTTTTTTTTTTTCTCGTGAGTCTAGACGATGCTTTCCCTAACCAAGAGGTATTCCGGCTGTAGAGTCGCGATCCCCAACCACAGATTACTTAGGTTTCGGTACTTTTATTCGGCAAATCGATTTCACACACCCTAGCGGTAATCCGACTGTAGAGTCGCTATCCCCAATCACAGACTACATAGGAATGACTACTTTCATTTAGTTTCTAGCTCACTTTTTATTCTATTTTTTTTCTTTTACAACGAGATAATGACCAAAAACTCTAACGATCTTAGCTTATAACGGCATCCCTTATACTATTTTTAGCGGTTTCAATTTCCCCACTTTCCCTAGATGAGAACCCACTAGTAGACCGACAATTAGGTATATTTAAGATCAAAGGAACCCAGAACCGAATCGAGCCTACCCGCACATCCCAAACTAGACACAAGCACGATTATATTATCTCATATTATCATTATTTGAACCCGACCAAAAACCCGACTTTTCTATCATTTTCCGTTTTTTAGTTTGCAAACTTCTTATTTCAAAAGACATTTTCTAATTTTTTTAATTTTAATTTTTTTGAATTTTTCAATTTTTTTAATTTTTTTGTATTTTTCGTTTTTTTATGACTCAAGACTCACTAACTAATGACACTAAACGATAGTTCCCATCCCCACACTTAAACTTTACATTGCCCTCAATGTAGGATGGAAACCAACTCAAAAAAAACTAAAAATAAATAAGAAATAAAAGACAAAGGGCAAATTGGAAAGGACTTAGCTGGTTATATAATGTGTAAGCTCCAAATCTCTCGTCCAATCCAGCTCGATCGTATAGCATTTCGGTCGCGATCGGCTTTGACACTGACTGACATGCTTAGTAAATGCCTGGAATTTGATAAGCAGCTCCAAAATCACCCGAATGGAGATTGAGTACGGGTGGTACATATTCAAACCTGCATGAACAACAACAAGCAAAAACCAAAGCAGTACCGACTCTAAAAAAAAATGACTCAAAAACTACTAACCTAGACTCAATATACAAAAACTAGGACTCAAAATACAAACTCTACAAAACCTCCCCACACTTGAACTTAATCAGGAGGTTTCTCTTTGATCTGAACCCTATCTAACCCGTTTAATTCCACCCGGTCCTCATAAACATTTAAAATTTTTGTAGTGGAATTATAAAAGATTTTTAAATATTTAACCGGGTTATAACACAAAAATTTGAACTTACCTGGCAGGAGCCGCTGAATCACGATCCCAGGTGTTCTTCTCATAGCCTTCTCCCGTGATTTTAAACTTTTACTTGCATTCTTTATCAGTACCACGGGCCAGCTGTGGTGTTCTGCCTCTTCCACCACCACTTCTTCTTGTTTGATGTTCGTCATTGGGTTTCCTGCAAGTAAAGCTTCTAAGTATGCCAGGTCCCCCTCCGGATCAAACGTACCTCCTTCTTCATCTACCGACAAACCCTCTAACTCATCCGCAAATTCTCTCTCCCAAAACAGCTCATCTTCACTTCCCTCATCCTCTTCATCTGACAAATCCCATATTGGTTCGGTGGGATAAGACTCAGCATCAGAAGAATCCAGGTCAATAGGATTACCTGCCATTAAGAGAGTAGAAAGAGCAGAACAAGGTATAGAGAATAAAAGAAAACTAACTAAAAAAAAATTACACAGCTATACAAATAGCACAGATTATGTCAATTAAGTCCAATCAAAGCTAATAAACGCAATCGCCAAGAGTCCCCGGCAACGGCGCCAAAAACTTGATGTGCTCGAAACGGGTTAACTAAACTAATTAAATTTACCCTAATTCTAGACTCTCTAAGCTTTAAATTTATAAAACTAAGACTCTCTAAACCCTAAATCACACAACCGGCAAGTGTACCGATCGAATGTAGTATAGCCTAAGGAAGTCCGAGTATCGAACCCAAGAGACTCTACTGATTACGCTAATGACTCTATCTAGACTCAAACTGACACGACTTAACTAAATGTTTATTGATGGGGGGATTTCTAAAAATCCTAAGAATGCAAATAACGAAACTAGATTAGCTAAAAGACTAACACGAACTCTACGAAGACTCTGACCAGTGGGGAATGAAGACTACCTAGGCTAGACGCAAGCTAAACTTAGAATAGATCTTTATTCGATGATTTTGTGGTGTGGAACCGGGATCTTTAGATACTAAACCTATTAAGACACCACTAAGCCCCTCAAACACTCTCAAGGCGATTCTTGTGGCACTACCTAGGCTGTTACGTTTACCGGTTTGCTAGATTTCTTTTCCGTCCTCTAGTTTCTTGAAAGTGCCTATATAAGACGCTCTACTTTGCCGCGCGAACGTCTAAAGCGACAATGGGTTTTAATCTTGGTTTAATAGGCTATGGAATGTTAAGGACTTATAACCAAACCTAGACCTATCAATACCCTCGAGCCTTTCCGCGACGAGTTTAGCAGCACACTTGATTTTATGATATTACCGAATATTACTTCTAAGGTTACTTACGCGTTTTCACCCTAAAGGATTAATGATCTATTATGTGATAAAGACCGTCACCTAAATCAAGAACCCTAGCTCGACCCTATTCCGTGATAAAGACCGTCACCAAGAATCGAACGAAGCAACAAACAATAATAAAATAATCACAAGCACACATACGCACCAAGTTAAATTCCCATAGCTTTTACAGTACAAGAAAAGTCCACAACCACACCAAAAATCGAATAAATAACCAAACTTTATTTAACTATTGTCATAACCTAGGTAGTTAAAGGTTTTAGCCAACAATCATAGTATCAAAAGACATAATAATCATCAACAATTCAGAATTCATCATGAATAAACAAAGAACAAACGAACAAGAAGAATAAACGAGAAGATAAAACCCGAAAATCTTCAAACCCGAGTGATCCCTAGCCTTCCACGATGATTCCTTGACTTCAAACCTTCAAAAACACCTTCAAAGTCGTCTCAATGCTGCTGCAAGATCCTTAATTTCGTAGATTTTCTGATCCGTCCTCGTGCGTCTGATGTTGATATCCTGTTCGGCTCTGATATGCGACTCGATGTCCAGCCGTCTCCAAATCTTGCTTTACATCCAAGTTTTTGTTTCTTTTCTAAAAAATTGATTCATGGCCCATAACCCTATTTTAGATCTTTGGTGGCCCACTATAACCCACTTGTGATCAGCTTCCTTCAATATGATCATAATAAAATATGGTAGCCGTCTTAATTGTGTAGAGGGCCATCTAAGCAAATCAGTAAATGTGGATTTAGGTATAGGGCTCATACGTCAACAGCTTTCCCATATATATAATATATCTTTTCTTTTCATGTTTTCTCTAAATCTAATAATAATATGGCAGCCCTTTATAAATAAAGATAGTGGTCTCGGCTCGCTCACAGAAAATAGCGGCAAATTTCCTTCGGTCACTGGCATCCTACTCTGCTCAACTGGCTGGTCATTTCCATATTACTCGTTTTTGCTCCATTTGCACCAGAACCTACCAAAACACAATATAATATAATATAATATAATACTAAAACTAACTAAAAAGAATAAAAACTATACAATAAGTACACAATTTACACGGGACAATTATGTGTATTTTACCCTACATCAAATATCCCCACACTTAACCTTTTTTCGTCCTCGAAAAAGAATTATGCAAAACGGAATCATAGTCAGGATAGTCGTTCGGGACAATAGCTTAAATTACTTATTAAAATCGAAACTTGTGTTAGCCGCGATTGCAAGTATATCGATCCTCTTAAACCCAACCCGGTTCCAAGCCCTTATCATGCAATTTAGTTCAAGTTCGGTCAATATACCTAGGGTCTCACACTAAGAATCGCAAGTCCACCTAATCTCCCCTCAAGCTTATAGGACAAAAGGAACAACCACTGGGTTATTTCCTAACCGTTTTATACCAAGATCAAGAGAGTTTAAAATCAAATCTTTTTTTTTCTTTTTCCATTTTTTTTCATTTTTTTTTTCTCAAATTTTTTTTTTTTCCTTTTGCTTCTTTTTTTTTTTTTTTTTTCTCGTGAGTCTAGACGATGCTTTCCCTAACCAAGAGGTATTCCGGCTGTAGAGTCGCGATCCCCAACCACAGATTACTTAGGTTTCGGTACTTTTATTCGGCAAATCGATTTCACACACCCTAGCGGTAATCCGACTGTAGAGTCGCTATCCCCAATCACAGACTACATAGGAATGACTACTTTCATTTAGTTTCTAGCTCACTTTTTATTCTATTTTTTTTCTTTTACAACGAGATAATGACCAAAAACTCTAACGATCTTAGCTTATAACGGCATCCCTTATACTATTTTTGGCGGTTTCAATTTCCCCACTTTCCCTAGATGAGAACCCACTAGTAGACCGACAATTAGGTATATTTAAGATCAAAGGAACCCAGAACCGAATCGAGCCTACCCGCACATCCCAAACTAGACACAAGCACGATTATATTATCTCATATTATCATTATTTGAACCCGACCAAAAACCCGACTTTTCTATCATTTTCCGTTTTTTAGTTTGCAAACTTCTTATTTCAAAAGACATTTTCTAATTTTTTTAATTTTAATTTTTTTGAATTTTTCAATTTTTTTAATTTTTTTGTATTTTTCGTTTTTTTATGACTCAAGACTCACTAACTAATGACACTAAACGATAGTTCCCATCCCCACACTTAAACTTTACATTGCCCTCAATGTAGGATGGAAACCAACTAAAAAAAACTAAAAATAAATAAGAAATAAAAGACAAAGGGCAAATTGGAAAGGACTTAGCTGGTTATATAATGTGTAAGCTCCAAATCTCTCGTCCAATCCAGCTCGATCGTATAGCATTTCGGTCGCGATCGGCTTTGACACTGACTGACATGCTTAGTAAATGCCTGGAATTTGATAAGCAGCTCCAAAATCACCCGAATGGAGATTGAGTACGGGTGGTACATATTCAAACCTGCATGAACAACAACAAGCAAAAACCAAAGCAGTACCGACTCTAAAAAAAAAAAATGACTCAAAAACTACTAACCTAGACTCAATATACAAAAACTAGGACTCAAAATACAAACTCTACAAAACCTCCCCACACTTAAACTTAATCAGGAGGTTTCTGTTTGATCTTAACCCTATCTAACTCGTTTAATTCCACCCGGTCCTCATAAACATTTAAAATTTTTGTAGTGGAATTATAAAAGATTTTTAAATATTTAACCGGGTTATAACACAAAAATTTGAACTTACCTGGCAGGAGCCGCTGAATCACGATCCCAGGTGTTCTTCTCATAGCCTTCTCCCGTGATTTTAAACTTTTACTTGCATTCTTTATCAGTACCACGGGCCAGCTGTGGTGTTCTGCCTCTTCCACCACCACTTCTTCTTGTTTGATGTTCGTCATTGGGTTTCCTGCAAGTAAAGCTTCTAAGTATGCCAGGTCCCCCTCCGGATCAAACGTACCTCCTTCTTCATCTACCGACAAACCCTCTAACTCATCCGCAAATTCTCTCTCCCAAAACAGCTCATCTTCACTTCCCTCATCCTCTTCATCTGACAAATCCCATATTGGTTCGGTGGGATAAGACTCAGCATCAGAAGAATCCAGGTCAATAGGATTACCTGCCATTAAGAGAGTAGAAAGAGCAGAACAAGGTATAGAGAATAAAAGAAAACTAACTAAAAAAAATTACACAACTATACAAATAGCACAGATTATGTCAATTAAGTCCAATCAAAGCTAATAAACGCAATCGCCAAGAGTCCCCGGCAACGGCGCCAAAAACTTGATGTGCTCGAAACGGGTTAACTAAACTAACTAAATTTACCCTAATTCTAGACTCTCTAAGCTTTAAATTTATAAAACTAAGACTCTCTAAACCCTAAATCACACAACCGGCAAGTGTACCGATCGAATGTAGTATAGCCTAAGGAAGTCCGAGTATCGAACCCAAGAGACTCTACTGATTACGCTAATGACTCTATCTAGACTCAAACTGATACGACTTAACTAAATGTTTATTGATCGGGGGGTTTCTAAAAATCCTAAGAATGCAAATAACGAAACTAGATTAGCTAAAAGACTAACACGAACTCTACGAAGACTCTGACCAGTGGGGAATGAAGACTACCTAGGCTAGACGCAAGCTAAACTTAGAATGGATCTCTATTCGATGATTTTGTGGTGTGGAACCGGGATCTTTAGATACTAAACCTATTAAGACACCACTAAGCCCCTCAAACACTCTCAAGGCGATTCTTGTGGCACTACCTAGGCTGTTACGTTTACCGGTTTGCTAGATTTCTTTTCCGTCATCTAGTTTCTTGAAAGTGCCTATATAAGACGCTCTACTTTGCCGCGCGAACGTCTAAAGCGACAATGGGTTTTAATCTTGGTTTAATAGGCTATGGAATGTTAAGGACTTATAACCAAACCTAGACCTATCAATACCCTCGAGCCTTTCCGCGACGAGTTTAGCAGCACACTTGATTTTTTGATATTACCGAATATTACTTCTAAGGTTACTTACGCGTTTTCACCCTAAAGGATTAATGATCTATTATGTGATAAAGACCGTCACCTAAATCAAGAACCCTAGCTCGACCCTATTCCGTGATAAAGACCGTCACCAAGAATCGAACGAAGCAACAAACAATAATAAAATAATCACAAGCACACATACGCACCAAGTTAAATTCCCATAGCTTTTACAGTACAAGAAAAGTCCACAACCACACCAAAAATCGAATAAATAACCAAACTTTATTTAACTATTGTCATAACCTAGGTAGTTAAAGGTTTTAGCCAACAATCATAGTATCAAAAGACATAATAATCATCAACAATTCAGAATTCATCATGAATAAACAAAGAACAAACGAACAAGAAGAATAAACGAGAAGATAAAACCCGAAAATCTTCAAACCCGAGTGATCCCTAGCCTTCCACGATGATTCCTTGACTTCAAACCTTCAAAAACACCTTCAAAGTCGTCTCAATGCTGCTGCAAGATCCTTAATTTCGTAGATTTTCTGATCCGTCCTCGTGCGTCTGATGTTGATATCCTGTTCGGCTCTGATATGCGACTCGATGTCCAGCCGTCTCCAAATCTTGCTTTACATCCAAGTTTTTGTTTCTTTTCTAAAAAATTGATTCATGGCCCATAACCCTATTTTAGATCTTTGGTGGCCCACTATAACCCACTTGTGATCAGCTTCCTTCAATATGATCATAATAAAATATGGTAGCCGTCTTAATTGTGTAGAGGGCCATCTAAGCAAATCAGTAAATGTGGATTTAGGTATAGGGCTCATACGTCAACAGCTTTCCCATATATATAATATATCTTTTCTTTTCATGTTTTCTCTAAATCTAATAATAATATGGCAGCCCTTTATAAATAAAGATAGTGGTCTCGGCTCGCTCACAGAAAATAGCGGCAAATTTCCTTCGGTTACTGGCATCCTACTCTGCTCAACTGGCTGGTCATTTCCATATTACTCGTTTTTGCTCCATTTGCACCAGAACCTACCAAAACACAATATAATATAATATAATATAATACTAAAACTAACTAAAAAGAATAAAAACTATACAATAAGTACACAATTTACACGGGACAATTATGTGTATTTTACCCTACATCAACTATCCACCAATAATTTGCCTTTAAATCCTGGTACATCTTATCACAGCCAAGATGAACAGAATACTTGGAGCTATGGGCTTCTTGAAGAATCACATCCCTAAGTCCTCCATAAATTGGAACCCATATTCGTCCATTCAATCTTAGGATCCCATCCTTGCCATACGATAACTGTTCAGCAGTTATGCCCAACTTTTCATTCGGATAGTTAGCTTCTAGTACAGCTTCCTTCTGAGCGGTTAACAATCTTTCATTTAAGATGTTCTTCAATTCAATGCTCTTGGCATTGATTCTAATGGGCTTAACTCTTTCCTTCCTGCTCAAAGCGTCGGCGACTACATTCGCCTTGCCTGGATGATATCGGATTTCACAATCATAGTCGTTCAGTGTCTCCATCCATCGACGCTATCTCATGTTCAGATCCGTCTAGTTGAACAAGTGTTGAAGGCTTTTATGATCATAATAGATCACACACTTGGTACCATATAAATAATGCCTCCAAAGTTTTAGTGCAAACACAACGTCACCCAATTCAAAGTCATGGGTGGTGTAATTCTTTTCGTGCACCTTTAATTGTCTTGAGGTGTAGGCAATGACCTTGCCCCTTTGCATGAGTACACAGCCCATTCCAGGGTGCGATGCGTCGCAGTATACCACAAACTCTTCAATTCCTTCAGGCAATGTCAATACCAGAGCATTGCTAAACTTTTGCTTAAGAGTCTCAAAGGATTCTTGTTGCTTTGGACCCCAATCAAAGTTTATATTCTTTTGGGTCAATGAAGTTAGGGGTGCAGCAATCCTTGAGAAATTTTCAACAAAACGCCTGTAATATCCTGCCAGACCCAAAAAGCTGCGTATCTCTGTGGGCGTCTTTGGCTCTTGCCAATTCATGATGGCTTCAATCTTAGCGGGATCCACCTGGATACCATGCTCGCTAACCATATGTCCAAGAAATTGGACTTCACGAAGCCAAAACTCACATTTTGAAAACTTGGCGTATAGTTTCTCTTGCTGAAGAAGTTTAAGGATACATCGAAGGTGCTTCTCATGATCAGCCTGATTCTTAGAGTAAATAAGGATGTCATCAATAAAGACAATGATAAACTTGTGCAAGTAGGGTTTGTAAACGCGATTCATGAGGTCCATGAACGCTGCTGGTGCATTAGTGAGCCCAAAAGGCATCACTAAGAACTCGTAGTGACCATAGCGAGTTCTGAATGCAGTCTTGTGCACATCTTCATCTCTAACCTTCAGTTGATGGTATCCCGACCTTAAATCAATCTTGGAGAAATAAATTGCTCCTTGAAGTTAATCGAATAGATCGTTGATCCTGGGCAATGGATATCTGTTCTTGATTGTAACCTTGTTCAGCTCTCGATAATCAATGCATAAATGCATTGATCCATCCTTTTTCTTCACAAACAGAATCGGTGCTCCCCAAGGAGATGAGCTAGGTCTAATAAATCCTTTTGCCAACAAATCATCCAACTGGGTTCTTAACTCTTTCATCTCAGTTGGGGCCAACCGGTAAGGTGCTCTTGCAACTGGTGCTGCTCCAGGAATAATGTCAATCCTGAACTCTACTTGCCTATCTGGAGGTAAACCAAGTAGTTCTTCAGGGAATACATCTGGATATTCAGAAATGATAGGGATGTCTTTGATCTTCGGCTTTGGTTCGTCAATAGTCAGTTGTGCCATATAAATGACACAACCTTTCTTCATACACCTTGATGCCTTAAGCATAGACACTTTCTTAGGCAACCCATACTGAGTATCTCCCTGAATTGTCAACGGCTCACCATAAGGAGTCTTGATAACCACTTGTTTCTTGTCACAAACAATCTGGGCTTGGTTATGAGATAACCAATCCATGCCTATCACTATGTCAAAACCAGCTAGCTTCAAAGGAAGCAAAGATAATGGAAAAGAGTGGTTCCTAATGGATATAAGACATCCATCTAACATGGTTGAAGCAGTTTCTATGGTACCATCGGCCAATTTTACTTCATACTTTATGCTTAGGGTTTTAACCGGCAGATTTAATAACTTACAAAACTTATTATCTACAAATGACTTATCTGCACCCAAATCAAATAATACCCTTGCATAAACATCATTGATAAGGAAGTTACCTGTTATCACGTTGTCGTTTTGAATGGCTTCCTGAGCATTCATTTGAAAGACCCGCGCATTGGTCTTTTTACCTTCTTCAGGTTTCTTTGCATACTTTGGGCAGTTGGACTTGATGTGCCCCCTTTCATTGCAGTTATAACACGTCACATCCTTTATCTTCTTGCAATCCAACGTCTTATGCTCAGTTGATTTGCAGATCCCACAAGTTCTGGGCTGCGATTGGGATTTCGATTCGTACCTGCATTTCCCTAGATGACGCTTCTTGCAGGTCTTACACTTGGGTTTTTCACCCGACTGTTGGTTATCCTTCTTGAACCCTGAACTCTTCTTGTTTTCAGAGTTCCCTTTATGCTTCTTATCAGAACGGCGTGAGCTCCCATCCTCACGTTTCCTTTTCCCTTCATTGGAATTCCTAAGCGATCTCTGCCTGACCGCATCGAGGGTAAGGGATAACGACAGATCAGCCACTGACCTAAAGGTAGTAGGTCTTGATGCTTTCACACTTGCCTTAATCTCCGGGGCTAAACCTCCAATAAATCGAGCTATACGTTTAGGTTCCGGTGTGACCATGTATGGAACCAATCGTGACATAGTGTTGAAGCTCGTGAGATACGCTTGGCAGTCCAAGTTCTTCATAACCAATGTTAGGAAGTCAGTCTCAATTTTCTCAACTTCATGTTGAGGACAAAAATTCTCTTTGATTAAAGCAACAAACTGATCCCATGTCAGATTATACAACGGGATCTTCCCAGTAACTTGGATCAATGACCTCCACCAAGCTAGAGCTTCTCCTTTAAACGATTGTGACACAAACTTCACAATATCTTTCTCTGCACAACCACTAATATCAACCACAGTATCCATCTCGTCGAGCCACGTCATATAATCGATGGCTCCTTTCTCCCCTGAGAAATCCCTGGGCTTGCAGGAGACAAAATACTTATAAGAACAGCTCTTAACATGTGGCTCTTGATTGAGCACTACTTTCTTAGATGGAACACTCCTCTGATTCGATGAGTGATGAGAATCACTCTTGCGAGCTGTATGAGTCTTGGAGGGTGGTTTTGAATGTGGTACAGACTGAGTTCTAACGCGAGTTCCACTCGATTCATTAAATTGTCTGTCAAGAGCTCGAGTAACGGCATTATCTATTAATGCCTGCAATTCCACGCCAGCTACATTAACTCTGGAAGTGTCATGATTCTCCCTCGGGTGACTGTTGACTTCATCTGACCCAACCATGTAGCTTGATTGGTACATAAAATATTGACAAGATTTATTCAGAAGTCTATTATGGAATTGTCTTTTATGGCAATTCATTAACCATGGTAACCATAAACAATAATGGTTAATTTAATTTATTTTAATTTTTATTATATTTTATCCCAGTTATAAACTATTAAGGATAATAGGGTGGCATACAGAAGGCCTAGTCACAAGGACAATTTTTATTCTTAAGCCATGATCTTATAGAATCAAGACATTTAGGTTTGAACGTAGTTCATTACCTTTCTTGACATGGAGTCATAGACTACAACTGTCCTTTGTCTTATATGACAATGAATATGGCCCGTAGGCATTACATCACTAATGGATGTTTAAAATGAAAATAAGGTAAGGAATTTGAAGAATCCAATATAAAGATGACTTATGTGATTTTATCGAATCACATTTTCCAGGAGTGTTAACATGTTTTCAGATGTTAACATGGATTTGAATCTTAAAAAGGAACTACCATCATGGTCCTGTCTTAAAATGACACATGGACTAAGTTTTGCCTTTAAGATTTTCTTTAATATATAATGGCAGATTAATTTCTAAAAGGAAATGATATTTTGTTTTATTTCATATATTATATTCATACATATAATGACAAAGTGAAATTTGAATTAAAACATTCCATTAAATTAAGAAGGAGTACATAGGTGCCCTAAACGGGACTTTTACATAAATAACTTGCCCACGCAGGGGCTAAAATGAAAATACAAGTCCTCGCAGGGACTGAATACATAAATAGATGTCCACGCAGGGACTTGATTGAAATAAGGAAATTACAATACAAATAAATAAGGAATCTTCTAAAATCCCTTTTCTTCTTCCCCTTGATCAGATTCGCCAAACCCTTAAGAAATCCTCGGTGGCTTCTACGCTCCTCCTGAACCTCTCGTTCCACCTGGCTCAACCTCTGAAGAATCTCCTGTTGCTGCGGGGGCGGTATCAGTGGCGGCTGCTGCTACGGAGGTTGAGGAGGTGGCGAGTATAGATACCCAAAAGCTTGGTACCCCGATTGGTACGAAGCTGCATAGGGCCCCTTCAGGGTGAAAAGCATTGTAGTTGCCTGCTACGAGGTACGGGTCAACATCGGGGGCATTGTAGTAGTTGTACCCCGGGTATGCAGGCTGCTCAAAAGGGTTATACGCCGCTGCACCGGCGTAGGAAGGAATTTGGTTATCAAAACCCATTGGAGGTGGTGCGACTGGCGCAGAGTCCACCTCAGAAACGGGGGTTGAAGGCCCACCCATCTGCGGGTCTTCATATAGTGGCGGGTAGTGGCTGCCACTTGAGTGTTGAGGGGTGCTGAAGTGGAATCGCCCTCCCACGGACATCCGTGCTCCTGATCTCCTACGCCTCAGTGGTTCTGGAGGCGGCTGCTGCTTTGGCAGTGGCGGTGGAGTAACCGCCTGGAATCGTGAATCCTCGGAGGGATCCTGCTGCTGCTGAGATGGGTTGAAAGAGGTAGTAAACTCCCAAGGGTATGAAGCAAACCTTGCTTCATAGCTGTCTGGACCACGATAAGGTGATCCATGAAAAGATGACCCATCTGAAATCTCGATGGGATGAGTGGGTGTCCCAGATGGTGGTTCGGCAGGATCCGGATCTTCGTCCATATCCATGTCTTGATCACCGGAAAAATGATCTTCTGGTCCCAATGGGTTAAAACCCACTGGGTCTTGCACCTGATTCACCGGATTGAACCGGCTCTGGAAATACGGGGTCAGGTCTTGAAATGCGTGATGTGACCCCGATCGATGCAGTGATAGGTAGGAGTGGTGTGAATCATTGGGCTCGTTCTCCGATTGTGGCCCAAAGGAATGATGGTAAGAGGGTGATGAACTAAGCGAGACAGATCGCCTCGCGGGCTCCAAATACGTCCTCCAGTCTTCTTGAAGACTAGTGCTCATGGTTGCTGACAGAGTTTGCCGGTGTGAAGGCCCGACCTCATGATCGTTGGGGGTAGTGAATGGCCCCTTGCCTATTCCTCCTCTCCTGAATCGTGGTGGCATTTGTTGATCCTGTCAAAACAAACAAAAGAAACACAAAGGAAAGACAATAAAGGACAAAATAAAATAATTTAGGATTAGTCCTAAGTTCTTTGCCTAGACTCGGAAGTCGAGGAATGTGCAAACCGTGTCATTGAGATTAAACACAAAAGGCTAGTGTTTAATTCATTCATTGTTGGCTCTGATACCAACCTGTCACACCATGATATTTCCACGTATTAACGGTGGGTCCGGTGGGGAATATCGTGACGTAGTTGATATCATCATTGTCAATTTATCACAGTTTAATGCACAGTGGAAGTCTAAAGATAACATCATTACAAACCGATTGAAAGTAATATCTATTATCACAAAACGGTTGTAAAAGGATCCACAGGCGGATCTAAAATAACAGAAACGTTGTTCAACAGATTTTTAAACATCTAAGCTTGCAAGACTCTTTATTTGATGCTAGGAGTAGCCAGCCCATTTCGCTTAGTACCTACACTTAACCTTTTTGGAAAATACGTCAGTTTTCACTGGTAAATACAATTAACCGACTCATTTTGAAAATGTTTAAGAAAGTTGATTTAAATGCACAAGGCACAAATAATCTTTTATAACTTGGGATAATTATTTAAAAATAATCTTGTAAAAGAATTATATGTTTGTTATATGTTCAGTAGCCCAGGTTGAATACCGAGTTAAAGATTAATAGACACACCACATAATATAACCCACGACGAGTTATTCTCGAACAAGCAGGTATATCATTTTACATACGCACCGGAAGGTGTATGCCTACACCCCGTGCTTAAGTTGTGGCCATTTCAATGAATGAGCCGAGGATATCCAGGACATGGTCATTAACCCCCCAAAGGCTTAAAACAAACAAAACAGATTAAACGGGTTATCTCAATGATTTAACCTTCATATGATTAAAAATTCAATACCCGACCAAGTGATATTTTATATACCGTACCCCAAGCCCGTATAAGGGAAAATAAGTTAAAAGTATTTACCTGAGCAAAAATGTAAACTTATTCCCAGCCGTAAATCAATCAAGCAAGTACATGTAGCTTTTACTGGTCCCCTAAATCTAGAATGAAGGTTTTAGTAACCTATTAGATTCCTAACGGCATTTACTCAAGTTTAAACTTAGACCGATTAGTTTTAAAGAATGGCATATGGTTCAAAACGCAAGATTAAGCGAACACCGGATTAGAATGTGATTTGGACCCAACAAGTATGAAGACTTGTTTAATATGGGTAAACCAAACACATTCTGGATTTTGAAGTGAAAATGATAAGGTTTGACCAGTTTTGTTAATTTATGCAAACTAGTTACATAAACATGTTTCCTAAGTTAATATGCTTAAAATGTGCTATGATATCAGTAGGATACCTTCCATTATGCCCCAAACGAATTTAAAATCAATTTAAGCCCCGTAGGGGTATTTTGGTCATTTTAAAGACTATAAAAGAGGTTAAATGACAATCTGAGGTTCTAGTTTAGAATGATTAGTAAAAATGTTTATTTTAGTAGTTTATATCAGTATGCTATGGTATATATGTGAAATTTATCATTTAAGTCCAAACTATGCACCGTAGGGGCATTTTGGTCATTTCACATAAGCTTTAAAGGTCAAATTTGGAAATCTGAGTTCAAAACTCTTACTTACCGTTAAAGTATAAAAATTTACTTATAATATCAGTAGGTAATAAGTCTTATGTGTAAAAAATAGTTTTAACCCATACTATGTGTTTAAAAAGCGTAAAAAGTCGGTTTTTAAGCGATTTTCAGGTTATATAAGGAAAGCTGAGATTTTTATCAGTACAGAAGGCTTAAAATATTTTACTTAACATAAGAAATCAGTAGAAAAAGATTTGGTGTCAAAATGTTATGTAAAACTCGTTTTATTAGTAAAAAGGGTATAACCGTCAATTACCGAATCAAGGCAAGAACACCATGTTGTGATCAGTTTAAAAATTAATAAAAATCTTTAAAAATCCCAAAATGTTATATTACATCAGTGGGTAAAAGATTTGGTGTCAAAATTTGGGTTTAACTAGGTTCTATGCCAAAAATGTCGTTTAATTAATAAAAAGGCTTTAATTTACGATATTGAGCATAACTCCTAATTTATACCTCAAATTGATGTCAAATTTTTAGGAAATGTTTATAAATCAGTAATAAATGTTTTTGTCCTCTCACATTTTCAAAAATCTCGTTTTAATGTCAAAAGGGCATAGTGGTCAACATTTAAGCAATTAATGGAAACATGCAAATGAATCGGGTTACTAAGGAACCATATTGTATAATCTCAGAGGATTATACTTGTATGTAATATGGTCCTAATGGAGCTCTAAGGCATATCTAAACTAAGCTAAATCGGGTCAGAACTGAAAGTCAAAGCAAAAGTCTACTTTTGCGACTTTTGGTTCAGAACCGAGCCTAAACTCAGAATTGTCGGGTTGAACATGCCTAGACATGTTCTTACATAAATTACCAAGTTATATTAATGTTAAAACAGGTTCCATAACCTCTGCATTGTTAGTTATGCATTTATTTGCAAAGATAGCTTCTGTTGACTTTTTAATATTGAGTTTGACCCGACAATAGACCAAGTCAGAGTGGAAATCAAAGGGTGCCCTATTAAGGGTTTATTACCCACATAATTACCGACTCATAGCCACTTTCAATTCGAAAAATGACGGGACCATTAGTGATTAATCACTAAGTCAAAGCTTAATTACGACGGCTTTGACTTTTGGTCATTAAGCTAATGAAACTTGAATTAGAGAGGTTGAGAATGCTTACTGAAGTACTTAGCACTAGTAATGATCCTTAGAAAACGACCTTGAGCTCCAGGAGGCTCCCAAGAGTGAGTTATGAATGAATTTTGAGAATGTGCCAAGAACTAGCAAACAAGGGGTGCTTATATAGGAATTAAAACATCACAAGATCACTCCACACAAGTCTACAATTGATTTCTGATGATTCCAGGTGTCCCCTATGCATGAAATACTGTTGGGTCAGCTCCTGAATTCGAAAACAAGCATGCAAAGGCGGTGTAACCTGCTAAACTTGCAGCTGTCCACTTATGGTTGTATCTGGCAGTTCCTCGCGGCCCGCGTAAGCATAAGCCTTGGCTTACGCGGCCCGCGTCAATGGGGAGAATCGGTTTCAAGTTTCCAAATCTTGCAATTTCAGTCCCTGGTCCATTTTAACTTTATTTTACTTTCATTTATTGCATTTTGGACCCCCATAGTTAACTTTTAAGGACCTCAGTTCATAAACTAACTTCGTTATGCTCCCGGTTATTCGTACGATCATCCGAAAAGTCTTGTTTTCTTCGAAACTCCACAAACTTAATATCCGATATTCTTGAGATCAAAATATATAGTTGTTACAATGTTTTTGGGCTCGTTAAAAGGTCACTCAGAGGTTATTTTCAACATATTGACACTTTAAACCCCTATGCTTTATAAGATCCTTATTTTAAACACAAACGACTTCCAGTGTTCGATAAATTATTCGTTAAAGAATACGAATGTTGTGTAAGGTCAATCAGAAGCACAAGAATGGCATGTTGACACCTTGGATCCCTTTATTCACATATTCACATTGTTTGACAATTTCAGTCCCTCCAGATCATTCCAGTACACGTTTAAAGTCCATGACACGTGTCTTTATTACATTGGTCGTGATTTTACGAGGTGTTACAAGAATTAAGCTAGAAAAATGGAAGAGAAATCTTTCAATTTATAGACATGGCCCGTTCCTACCAAGGTCGGCCCGTGGGGCAGAACTATTGTTATAGGAGCTGTAGCACGGGCTACGACTCAACCTCGTATTTCGTAGTGGTTTATTTGTTTTATACAAAGGGTACCGCTAAAAAATACGAGGATACCCGTAACAAAAAAAATTGGATACACGATATTACAAAAATGATAATTTTTTTAAAAGACCAAACATTTTTTACAACCCGTAAACTTGTAAAATAATTAAGTCTGGATGATAAAATAGCCCATATTAACAATAATGGAATTGATAGGAGATCCATTTCGTAAATAAAAAGTTTAGCCCAATTGGTGATAGAATTGAAAGGCGGCAATTTGGAAAACCAAACGTCGAAGAAGTATCTGTGTCGAACAGAAGCCAACGACTCTGCTGGAATCGTCCCTGGCCCTCCTGTTTGATCTGTCACACCCCAATCGATGGCGGAATCATCGGGGCGCGGCACTGAGTGAAACAGATTGTCAAGAGAAATTCCATAACAACTAAATTACCAGATAGTTAATATTATGTCCCATACCATAATCTACCAAGCAATCAAATTAATACAGACATAGATATCCTCAAAACAAAACATGTTCCGACAACTCAGATTTAATTAAATAAATTGTCTTTATTTCTAGACTCTCCTACTCGGTTCCATCAAATAGCAAGCAAAGCACAACATCCTAAGCACCTGTCACATACATTAAAATAGAGGTCAATACACGTAGTGTAAAGGTGAGCATACAAGTTTAATAGTAATAGTAGAGCTCGAAATCGTTTACGCATAACCATCATGTAACATGTATAATGCGAAGCTAGTAGGTTATCGATAATGAAATATGCACAGACTAGACTGCGAGTTGTAGAATGCGCAACACATATCACCACTGTGACACGTGAAGAGGTAACCTTAACAACCCCTGTCCACGACAGGTGCTGAGTCCAATCAAATAGTACTATCGTTGCTAAGGCGTCCGGCAACAAACAGTGTGTTAACATAACATACAAGCATTCATCGAGTGACAAGTAACATGCAATACGGTCAGCGTATAAATAGTGTTTACGTTTTGTGTTCGATTATGATTTAGAATATGTAACGTATGTAACACCCAAAAGTGCATAAAGCAAAAAGGGGTCGAGTATACTCACAGCGATGGAAAGGGATTAAAGGGAGCGCTAGTGTGATTAGCCTGAACAGTTACGATAGCATAAGCGAAGAGCAGTGCTTAAAACGGTGAAAAGTGACCAAGTTTCAGATGGTAATCCGATCGGATGGTCACTTGATCGGATATCAATCCGTTCGGACAGTCATCCGATCGGAAGGCCATTCGATTGGATTGACATTCGTTTGGTAAGGATGTGTTTGTGTATGATGGATTTGAAGTTTTCGTTGTAGCATTTGAAAATAGGGAAGTATCTCTACCCTTCAGGTCGATCGATCGAATGGCCGTTCGATCAGATTGAGATCCGATTGGCGAGGCTTCTCAGTTGAGAACAAGTTCACAGCAGGACGGTCACTCGATCGGATGGCAATCCGATCGGATGGCAATCCGATCGGATGGCAATCTGTTAGAACTGACTGAACATTGAACATGTTGAAAATTGTTATGTGTTGATCCTCAAGTGCAATCCGATCAGATTGCAGTTCGATCGGATGGCAATCCGATCGGATGACAATCCGATCGGATGGCAATCCGTCCCAACGAATCCAATCGTTTTGAACTTGATTATTTTGAAAATTTGCGGTTTGTCCGAGACGGTTTGACAACGTATTAAACAACAGAACCTTGTCGAGCCCCAAGTCTTCCGATCGAACAGGAATCACCCAAATCCGATCAGTTCACTGGTTCGTGACGATTGCTCTTTGTTTAACCCGAAATCGGTTGTCTCCTTGATAGTAATCCAGATCTTGAACCAACTCATCACTAAGAAAGAGTAGAAGATCAAAACGAGCTCTGTTTCTACCGGTTTTGAGTGCATTGAGTGTAAAAGAGTTGAAAGAAAGTTGGAAAACCATCTTTTTATCCTTTTATCTTTGAAAAATGTTTAAATCTATGCAAAACCGTTGTTTATTCATGTGGAAATCCTTCAGATCCGAGTTGTTCTTGGTGGAATGAAGCCAAATCTTGAAGTTCATAAGAACTCCATGATGACGTCACCCTAGAACACCTCAAATCCGGTGATTTCACTGTTAAAAGTTAAAATTCAAAGGTGAAAAAGTTGAAGTAGTGCGTGTGGATCATAGAAGTACAAGATTTGAGTTGAAAACTTACAAGAATCGCGAGAAATCGAGGGAAAGAAGGCTTGGAATGAGCAGGTCGAGTGAGAGGGCCGTCACATCACAAATAATGTGACAGGAGGGTATTTATAGGGTTTCCAAAAGAGGAAAGTGCGTAAGTGTCGGATTGGGCACCGATCGGATGGCAATCCGATCGGTTGGCCACTCAATCCAGGTGTCCGACGCGTTGAGTTTTGTCGTTTCGATTCGCGTGTTGAGCGTTGCGATGCGGTTCGAGTGAGCGATGCGATAGTATTACCCAATAGTCACACAATTAACCTAACTACTATATCTAACATACAATCACTATAAATAACTTGCGTTTAGCGTTTGCGATTAGATTGCGATTGCGATAGAATTGCGATTGCGATTAACACCTCAACATAAACATAACATGCACAAGTAACACATAATGGCACACACACGTAAAACAATATCCAGAACGCATAATTCGAGTTGCGAATGAGATAGCGATTAGCGATAAGTCGATTAGTGTTAAATATGCGATTATTAACAGATACTCCACATAATA
Organism: Helianthus tuberosus; assembly: GCA_030545235.1. Lineage (NCBI taxonomy): Eukaryota > Viridiplantae > Streptophyta > Magnoliopsida > Asterales > Asteraceae > Helianthus > Helianthus tuberosus. Next base: position 164,359,908 of record CM060445.1, on the reverse strand, counting down.
CAACTAAAGCAATTAAATATAAAGATTCGATTACAAGTCGTTAACGTACAATCAATAGTTAGGCAAGGAGTGACAAATGGCAATTAGCAATCTTTTCTTCCTTTGACTTTGACTTTCCAAAAAGCGGGTTGTTACAGCCTCCCCTTCTTTAGGAAATTTCATCCCGAAATTTAAGTAGGCGTAACAAACAGTTGCGGGTACTTCGCCTTCAGGTCACTTTCGAGTTCCCAGGTGAACTCGGCGCCTCGTTTGCCTTCCCAGCGAACCTTTACAATGGGAATGCGCGAGCGTCTGAGCACCTTGGTTTCTCGTCCCATGATCTTGACAGGCTTTTCCACGAAGTGTAATGTTTCGTCCACTTGTAAATCTTCAAGAGGGACATGTAATTCCTGGTCGGCCAGGAAATTTCTGAGGTTCAAAACGTGGAAAGTCGGGTGGACGTTACTCAGTTCCTCTGGTAGTTCGAGTTTGTAGGCCACTTTTCCAATCCTTTCTAGAATTTTAAAGGGTCCAACATATCGAGGCGCGAGCTTTCCTTTCATGTCGAATCTGATCATCCCCTTTGAAGGTGCAACCTTTAGGAGTATGTGATCGCCAACTTCAAATTCAAGGGGCTTGCGTCGTCAATCAGCGTAACTTTTCTGTCGGCTTCGAGCTTTCAATAGATTGTCTCGAATTTGGAGGATTTTGTCATTCGTTTCTTGCAACAGCTCAGGACCGGTAATTTGCGCGTCTCCGATCTCGTGCCATACAATAGGCGATCGACATTTCCTTCTGTATAAAGCCTCAAATGGTGCCATTTGTATGCTAAAATGATAACTGTTATTGTACGAGAATTTGACTAAAGGTAAGTGCGCGTCCCAATTACCACCGAAATCTATGACACACGATCGAAGCATGTCTTCAAGGGTACAAATCGTTCTTTCAGTCTGACCGTCGGTTTGGGGATGGAAAACGGTACCTAGATTAAGAGTAATACCGAGAGCAGATTGAAATGTTTCCTAAAGACACTAGGTAAACCTACCATCTCGGTCAGAGATGATATCACGAGGCGTCCCCTGTCGACAAATGATCTCATCGGTGTAGATTCGGGCTAATTTTTCTACCTTAAAGTCTTCTCGTATCGGCAGGAAGTGAGCTGACTTGGTCAAACGGTCAATGACAACCTAGATGCTGTTATGACCTGATTGAGTACGCGGAAGCTTTGTTATGAAGTCCATAGCTATACTCTCCCATTTCCACATCGGGATCTCGGGTTGAACGAGTAAGCCATAGGGTCTTTGATGCTCAGCCTTGACTTTGGAGCAAGTCAAGCACTTCGAAACATAGATAGCGATATCCTTCTTCATGCCCGGCCACCAGTACTTGTAGCGCATGTCCTGGTACATCTTATCAGCACCGGGATGAATAGAATACCGAGATTTGTGGGCTTCGTCCATCAGAAGTTGTCGCAAATTCGTACGCTTGGGAATCCAAATTCGGTCCAAATAATGAAAGATACCATTCGATTTATTCGCGAGTTGGGCGCCATCGTTTAGAATCCTTTCCTTCTTCAAAGTTCATTCGGTAAAACAAGCATACTGCGCGTCACGGATGAGAGTTTCGAGATGATGTTGGGCTTGAGAATTACGAACGCTATGCAAATAGCTTCGTCGACTGAGAGCATCGGCAACGACGTTTGCTTTGCCTGGATGATAACGGATCTCACAGTCGTAATCGTTAAGGAGTTCCACCCACCAGCGTTGACGCATATTCAGTTCCTTCTGGTCAAAGATATGTTGTAGGCTCTAATGATCGGTGAAGATCGTACACTTGGTACCATAAAGGTAGTGTCGCCAAATCTTTAACACAAAAACAACTACGCCAAGCTCTAGGTCGTGTGTGGTGTAGTTCTTCTCGTGGATCTTGAGCTGTCGAGAAGCGTACGCGATAACCTTGTCCCATTGCATGAGAACACAACCAAGATCAAGGTTCGAGGCATCGTAGTAGACTACTGAGTCGTCATTTCCGTCGGGTAGTGAGAGCACGGGAGCATTGCAAAGCATAGCTTTGAGAGCTCGAAAGGCTTCCTCTTGTTTAGTTCCCTAAACAAAAGGTTTATCCTTATGCGTAAGCGAGGTAAGCGGCAAAGCGATCTGAGAAAAACCTTCGATGAATCGGGGATAATAGCCTGCCAGTTCGAGAAAAGAACGGACTTCAGACGGGTTCTTGGGTGTAACCCAACTCTTAACATCCTCGATCTTCATGGGATCGACATGAATTCCTTGACTATTGACAATGTGACCCAGGAATTGAACCTCCTCTAGCCAGAATTCGCAATTGGAGAATTTGGCGCAGAGACGGTTTCCCTGGAGTAATTCAAGAACCAAACGTAGATGTTGCGAGTGTTCGACTTTTGACTTGGATTAGATCAGGATATCGTCGATGAATACGATGACGAAGCAGTCGAGAAAGGGTTTGCACATTCGATTCATTAGATCCATGAAGACTGCGGGAGCGTTGGTCAAACCAAAAGGCATGACAACAAATTCGTAATGACCATAGCGGGTTCGAAAAGTGGTTTTGGGTATATCTTCCTCTTGAATGCTAGCTGGTGATAGCCTGAGCGTAGATCGATCTTAGAAAAACACGTAGCCCCTTGTAATTGATCAAACAAATCATCGATTCGAGGCAAGGGATAGCGATTCTTAATAGTCAGCTTATTCAACTCCCTATAGTCGATGCATATCCGGAACGATCCATCCTTCTTTTTAACGAAAAGGACAGGTGTGCCCCATGGAGAGGTGCTAGGGCGAATAAAGCCTTTATCAAGTAGTTCCTGGAGCTGACTCAAGAATTCGCGCATTTCAGAAGGAGCGAGACGATAAGGCGCTTTAGCAACAGGATTTGCTCCAGGAATGAGGTCGATTCGGAAATCGATATCACAATTGGAAGGTAATCCAAGAAGATCTTTAGGAAATACGTTGGAAAATTCACGAACTGCAGGCACCTGGTCTACCTCCTTAACTTCCTTTTTCTCCGCTACTACAATGTGTGCCAAGAAAGCTTGGTATTCCTTGCGGAGATACTTGCTAGCCTGGACACATGACATAAGTTTGAGACCCTTCGAAGGAGTTTCGCCATACACACAAAGTTGATCACCATTAGCGAGTGAGAAGCGAATCATTTTATCGAAGCAAACAACTTCAGCACGATTTTCACGAAGAAAGTCCATGCCTACTATGATGTCAAAACTTCCGAGCTGTATCGGAATAAGATTGATAGGGAAGACGTGATTGTTGAGTTCAAACGTACAATCACGTAGAACAGAATTGACTGCGACGGTTCTTCCGGTGGCAACTTCAACATCGAACGTTAAGGGGAAATGAGCGCGCTTATGATTAAGGAGCTTTTCGATTTCAAACGATAAAAAATAGTTATCGGCTCCAGTATCAAATAAACACGAAGCATATATACCATTCACAAAGAACGTACCATTAACCACATTGTTATCTGCTTGAGCCTGACGAGCGTTAATGTTGATGGCACATCCTCGGGCTGCTGGCTGTTGCTGTTGTTGCTGAGGCTGCAGCTGTTGTGGCTCTTGCTTCACCATTCGATTAGGGCACATGTTTGCGAAGTGTTTGGGATCACCACACGCAAAGCAAGCTCTAGTATGACCGCAGGTGCAGGAGCTGCTTGATGGCCTTGAAGAGCAGGAAGTAGCACTTGTTGAGCAGGAGCTTGACCTTGCGCTGGAGCTGGAGCTTGACATGGACCTGTACGGCAGTTTGCAGTGAAGTGGCCGTACATATTGCAATGAACATAGAACTGGCATGCGAGACCCACCGGGTGATGATAAGTACAAGTAGGGCTAAGCGGGTGTCCTCCAGTGTATGCACTCTTGGCAGGCGGTGCATTGACCACAGGTGCCGCTACTTGGCGGTGTTGAGGTTGCGGTGGTGCTGGTACTGTTTGGAGCGGAGCTGCGGTAACTGCGCTGTTCTTGTTGTTGGAACTGCTGTTGTTCTTCCTCTTGCGGCGAGAGAGCTTAGATGACTGTGGTGCGGCAGTGGTTTCAGCGGTTGAAGCAGTGGTGACTTGATGCAGATTTTTAGCAGCTTTGTCAAAATAACCCGCCCTGACTCGCTTATCGTTTATCTCTGCGGCGAACAAGTAGGTTTTCTCGATTTTTGTCGTCTTTGCAGCCTAACAAAATCTGCGACGCAATCCAGAAGAGCACGGATATACTTCTTGATTGTGATATCTGGGGTGGTAACCTGACCGGGACAGATAATACTCAACTGCTTGAAACGGGCAGTCAAACCAGCGTTATCTCCACCATCCTGCTTTATGTGCCAGAATTCATCCTCAAGCTTTTGGAGTTCATGGGGAGGACAGATCTCTTGCATCATTATGTTCTTCAACTCATCCCAAGACAATCCAAAAGCTGCATCGTTTCCTCGTTTGTTCCTTTCGGTCGTCCACCAATCAAGAGCGCGGGATTGGAAGACGTCAGTAGCATTGACGGTGCGCAGGTTTTCTGGACAGCCACTCTGGTGCAGGGTGACTTCGATAGAATTAAACCATTGAAACATGGTCGTAGGACCATCTTCTCCGTTGAATTCCTTTGGTCCGCAGGCTTTGAACTACTTGAAGCTAAAAGCAGCCTTAGGAGTATCAGTCCTAGACTCTTCCGAGGACTTGTTGCATTCTCGTTCAGTTTACTGACGATCTGGGGGATGACTTTCACCATTTGCTTCAAGACGAGAGCGGCGATGCGTTTGTCATCATGGTTTCGGCGAGCGGCACGCGAGTGGAATGATCCAAATGACGACATTGTCTGCAACAGACATCGCCATAGGACTTAAACACAATTTTCAATTAACCCTAGTATAGTCTAGCGATTCATCATAAAGCTCAGGAACACAGCCATTCACAAAATTCACATATGAACAAAATCATAGAATCACATAAACACGTAGACGCATAAGCACGTAAGCACACATAAGCTAACCTAACACATATGTTGCACGTATTCACCTATCCTTCACATCACGTATAATGTTTAAGTATAGCGATTGTGATTAGCGAGTAGCGATTGCGGGTAACACAAGCGATTTGTCAGCGTTTTGAGATAAATGTGCAGTGCGAGTGGTGCGTGTTGAACAAAGCGAACGGCGAAAATCGAGTAGATCACCAAAATCAAACGCATAAATCACATAAAATCGATAAGTCACAGAGTTAGCGTCGGCAATTCCAGAATCGTAACACATAAAATCGAGGAGAGATTGTCTGGATGTAATAGACGTCGACTACCCAAAGTGGTTCGATAGTTCACAAGGACTTTAAGTGCACACTTTGTCCTTCGGGACTGTGCTTTCGCTTCAATTCGAGCGATTGGCACACATCCTTCCAGTTACAGTGTGACCTCAGTCGTTGGAGTCCGTCGAGGCTTTGGTGAGAGTTTTGTAAAAATTTATAATGAGCAGGGCGTGTCGTTAAGATGCGGGTCTCACCCCTAACTTAACAACTCGACAGAGACAATCTTTTAGTAGATGCAGGGTGAGACTCCTGTGTAGGTATGGATTTCACTCCTGACTCAAAACAGATTCTCTTGTAAAAATAGCGAGTCGAACGAGTGATTTGGTCGAGAGTTCACGGTTTTCACACCTATTCTTAACCAAATCATCCGTTTGTGTTTGTATCCAGCCTTAGGAAAGGTTGGTCTTGCGCGAAACTGTAGCGTGCGATGTTCGCGCAAGTTTGTAGTGTATAGCGAGTTCAAGCGAGAAATAGCGAATAAGCTGGTACAAAACCCATACTGGGCATGCACAAGTCGGTCTGTTGGTACTTAAACTATAGACTAGGTCATTTCTAAGACATCGGCCCGGACTAGGTCGAGTCTTGCCTAATTGCCTATAGTTATGGCTCTGATACCTATCTGTCACACCCCAACCGATGGCGGAATCATCGGGGCGCGGCACTGAGCGAAACAGATTGTCAAGAGAAATTCCATAACAACTACCAGATAGTTAATATTATGTCCCATACCATAATCTACCAAGAAATCAAATTATTACAAACATAGATATCCTCAAAACAAAACATGTTCCGACAACTCAGATTTAATTAAATAAATTGTCTTTGTTTCTAGACTCTCCTACTCGGTTCCATCAAATAGCAAGTGATGTGCACAAAATGCAACATATAAATTACATCAATTGTGGCATAAAACTAACCCTTTTTTAGTACTCATGTTGGAAAAACTGTGTTTTTGTCTTCCTTTTATATTTTCAGGATTAAATGAGCTCAACTGAATAAAAGAAGCAAAAAGGCAGCTAAATCTAACATAAATACAAGAAAAGGAACAAACGTAGCATGCCCAGCCTCCCCGACAGCATCTTCCCAAGCAAAACAAGAGAACAGAAGGCTGAACACGCCCCGTGCTCAATGAGCACGGTGGCGGGCCCAAGTGTCAGCAGAAAAGACAAAGTTGTAGAAGCTTCTATCAGCCACCACGGGGTCATGCTCAGCGGACATGGGGCCGTGGTCAACTCTAAGATTCGCAGAATCTGGGGAAATCTTGATAGTACAGATACGCTTCTGCACACGGGGTCGTGCCCAGCGGACACGGGAGCGTGGTCAACTAATGCAGACAAACTGCAATTAATGAAGAAAGAGAAGGAAGGTGGACACGGGGCCATGCCCAATGGACACGGGGCCGTGCCCGAGCCTCTTTTCAGCCTATAAATAGGGGTGCTTGGCTCATTTACAAACCATCGCTTGGCACACCACCTCTCTCACACTTCACCCACCACCCACCACCATCACAACACCATCATCCACCACCATCATCCATTGTCCATTGTAGAGTGTGTGAGTCATCTCGGGATCCAAGATTGATCGTAAGAGTTCTTGACAATCAAAGGCCATGTTTGCCTAAGTCTCTTACATCACTTGGTGAAGACAAGTGTTTAGTGTAATACTTTTTATTTTTAATCTTTTCGCACTTTTTACTTGGTTATGTATTAATGACTTTAATAACTAGTTTCTTATGTTGAAGGTGATTCTTCCTTATCGTTTGTCCGTGGTGTCTTGGCATTATTTTACTGTCTATATAAAATAAAAGATTTTCACCATTCATATCTCCACGGTCTATATGGAGATATGTTGGCTACCTGGTCGGGGGTTAAGGGAACGGTTTGGTAAGAGTCTTGCCTTGTTCAGTGTATAGATCCTACAAGGACCTGGGTCAAATTTAGTAGGACCTCCTTCAATACCCACCGGTATTGGATAACGGGGGTCCAAACTCTTTGATCCCCACATATGTAAGCTACTATTAATAATTTAACCCGACTACTTAGGACTGTATCCCTGCTGACTCAGACTACTTAGCCGAGGGTAATGTCACCTTCAAAAGAGGGGCCTACCATAATATGCATTAATAACTTAATTAATTATCTTTCAATAATCCTACCCTTTAGGATTGTATCCTTGCTGACTCAAACTACTGGGTTGAGGGTAACGTCACCTCCAAAAGAGGGGCCTACTACAATAACTAAGATAATCTCTTAAAAAATGCAAAAGTGCGGAAATAATCAAAGGCTACACTAAACACGAGTCGGAGCCAAGTGATTCATCTTGTCTATCTGTTCTTATTTTTATTTTATTTTTCAGCATTTTAGTTAGTTTTATTTTTCTAGTTTAAAAACTTTTTTTCTAACTTTTGATTTGATTAGACGTTGAGGATAAACCGGTATTAAAAGCTCTTGTGTCCTTGGACGACCTCGGTATCTTACCAACACTATACTACGCTCACGATAGGTGCACTTGTCCATATGTGTGTTTAGTGTTAGTAAATATCGTGTTTTATAAATTTAAAACTTGGCTAAAAAAGTGTAAAAGGGCTTAAAATATACTTAAAATTATATATACACTTCACACGAATCAAGTTTTTGGCGTCGCTGCCGGGGACACAAGGATTTTAAGAAAGTTAGGAATCAACGGCCTAATCGTTTTTCTAATTTTTCTGTTTTTTTTAGGATTTTCTTAGTGTTTCAGTTTCTGCAGAGCTCAGCACGGGTCGTGCTTGGTCGGACACGGGCCGTGCCCAGCATTGTTACTGGCAGTTTTTATTTTCCGAGTTACAGAGAGTTGAGCACGGGGCCGAGTCGGTGCAACACGGGGCCGTGTTGAACTCCCCAGTAACAGGGATCCAGTAAACAATCACTGTATCTCCGACCACGAGCCGTGTTCATCTGAGCACGGGGCCGTGGTGAAGCTTCTGACCAACGTTCTTTTCTTTTTTTATTGCATTACTTGGAACCCAGGCGCCACATCTGAACTTTCTACGTAGTGTATGAGCTCCAGTTCTAGTAGAGACATAAAAGAACCTCTTGAAGAACCCGAACGCTTTCTCAGAAAAAGACTTAAAACTAAAAACCAAGAGAAAGTTTTGGGGGACCCACTTCCAATGGCGGACCTCATGGATTACCTACGACCCACCGTAGGTAATCTCGGCGCCGCTATCAATGCACCGAATGTCGAAGCCAACAACTTCGAACTTCGACCACATTTGATACAAATGCTTCAAAACTCCGCAACCTTTCATGGGCTTGCGGACGAGGATCCCCATCTACATATTACTAATTTTTTAGAAATATGTGATACCAAATATGTGATACCTTTCGGATCAATGACCATCAAACGACGCCATCCGCCTTCGAATGTTTCCGTTCTCACTAAAAGACCGAGCTAAGGCTTGGCTTAACACCCTCCCAGTTAGCTCGGTAAACACCTGGGATGAACTAGCCCAAAAGTTTCTATATAAGTATTTCGCTCCTTCTAAAACGGCTAAACTAATGACTGAAATTAATACATATTCACAAGAGGATGGGGAATCCTTATATGAAACTTGGGAAAGGTTCAAGGAGCTACTAAGAAAGTGTCCTCATCACGGTTTTGCGGTATGGCAACAAGTATCTACTTTCTACAATGGGTTGTTGCCACACACAAGGCAAACACTTGATTCTAGCTCCGGGGGACTTTTAGATAATCGTTGCCCAAATGAAATATATAATCAAATTGAAGAAATTGCTCAAACCAATTTTCAGTGGCACACTCCCCGAGGCAATAAATCTATTGCCCCGGGGCGCCCATAAGGTTGATGAAAGCACTTATTTACAAGCTCAAATCGAGGCCCTTTCTTCAAAAATCAAAAAGTTTGAAATGGCAAAAACGGTATCGGTTATGGCTTGTGAGGGGTGTGGTGGGCCACATGAAAATTGGAGTTGTATGAAAGAATTAGATGATCAAACGGAAACGGTTAACTACATTGATAATAGGCCTAGGCCGTCTGGTCCTCCAACGGGTACCTACAACCAAGGATGGCGTAACCACCCTAACCTTGGTTGGAGAGAACCCGGCAATAGTAGTAACCAACAAAATCTAAACCAACGAACAAACTTTCAACAACCACAAAATTTCTCTCAACAACAAGGTGGACGAGAAAGGCTTGAAGATGCCGTATCTCGCCTCATCTCTGACACCAAAAAGAAAAACTCAGATCGATTTCAACAATTGGAATCGAATTTCAGAAATCAACAAGCTAGCATTCAAAACATTGAAAAACAATTAAATCAAATAGCTCAAAATTTCTCCGAGAGACCACAAGGCGCGTTACCAAGTAATACCGAAACCAATCCAAAGGCGCAAGTACATCTCATCACATTGAGAAACTGAACCGTGGGTCCCGAGGAGGCGCCATCACCAACCAATGAAAGAAGCCAATTTCACCAAACCACAACGCCTCCCACAACCCAACAAGAGAAGGCTTCCCCTCCAATTCAAGAGCCTACTAAGACTCCTCCGGTTCCATACCCCGGTCGGTTAATTCGTCAAAAGACCGATGAGCAATTCGCAAAGTTCAAAAATTTACTAAAACAATTGCATGTTAATATTCCAAATTATCGAAGTCCTAACTCAAATGCCTAAATATTTAAAATTTATGTGGGACTTCCTCACTCATAAAAGGAAAATTGAATCATTGCAATTAGTTAACTTAGGCGAAGAATGCTCCGCCTTGCTACTCAACAAACTCCCGCAAAAGAAGCTTGACCCCGGAAGCTTCACAATTCCTTGCTCGATTGGGGAATCCCCCATTCGTAATGCACTAGCCGATCTCGGGGCAAGCATCAACCTCATGCCCTCATAAATGTTCAACCGACTCCGCTTAGGAAAAACAAGCCCTACAAAAATAAGTATACAACTCATTGATAGACCCGTCAAATATCCACAAGGTGTCGCTGAAAATCTATTGGTCAAAGTCAGCGAATTTGTCTTTCCGACCAACTTTGTCATACTAGGTATGGAGGAAGATACCGAAGTACCACTTATCCTAGGGAGGCCATTCCTAGCTACGACCCAAGCAGTGGTAGATATGAATGATGGAACACTAACATTGAGGGTTGGGGACGAGGAAGTAAAGTTTGGAGTAGGAAAAAGAGTAGAAGACGAAGACCCGGTCAACTACATAAAGGTCATTGACTCGAGTTTGGATGATGCTCTCCGACGGTGCAGCATGGGATGCAAAACGTCCCACTTGGGTAACATATGACCAGGCTTTGGGTCTAGCCAAAGACCCTTATAAACGTGGCGCATCACGGAGGCATTCCGCGGAACTATCCTTAGTTTAGTTTAGATTAATTTTTATGTTTTCTAGTTTAGTTTTAATTTTCAGGGATAAAACACACTCAGGATGGTGAAGGATAACATGGGTGTTGGGATTGAACCCTATCAGAGGAACAGATAATTAAAGCCAAAACTGGATCAGAGCAGTGGATCCAGAATAAGCAGACGATTACAGTTAGTTCTTGCAAATCTCTCCCCTTGAAAGTGGTTTCATATCTGCTGACCTCCTATCTGCTGATCCTACTAAGTGCTGACCTACAACTGCTGCTTTGCATCTACTGACCAATGTCAAAGACTGATGGAAGACCAAAGCTCTGCTGACTCAATCTACTGCCTTGAGTCAAGTGCTGCTGATCTGGACAGGCACTGCTGGGTTCACAGCAGTGGAAGGATGCAGCAGTTGTTTAAGTGTCTTTTATGTAAAGAAATGTAATAGCAGTAGTTAGTACATCAGAGTTTGTATAGATCAGAGGTTAGAGTTTGTTAGGAGGTTAGATGTCACTTTCATGGTGACGTCAGCTAAGATGCTCAGTGGTTTGCAAGTGCCTATAAATAGTTCAGTACTTTGTACTGTTCTATTAGCTCTTTCACCACATCGTCTTCTTTGCACGACCAAACTACTGAGCTCTGGCTGAGGGGGAGTTTGCATTCATTCATCAATCATTGTAATCGTTGTTGAAACAAGTTCAATCTTTCGATTCATTGTGTAAAGATGTTTGATTAAAGTATTACTCTCGTTTGATTGTATGCAAAGTTTGTTTTCATCTTAATTCCGCTGCACAACTCTTTCATTTCCATCTTAATTTCAAACGAAAAATACAATCAGAAACAAACTCAGATCCAACAATTGGTATCAGAGCTTGGACAGTCAAATTTGATCTAACAATCATTTTGACGTAAATAGTTCAGCTCATAACAGTTGATACTGATCGTTTGTTCGTCCGTTGAAAAACAGAGCAAGGATTAATCACCATTAAAGTTGATTTCTCAGTGTCTGTAAAACAACAAGAATGACGTCACAATCTCAGGATGATAAAAACAACATCGGCTCGCTTTTTAAACCACCTATGCTAAAAAGAAATGAGTACAACATCTGGCAGAGGAGGATGGGTCACATCCTCGCTCAACAAAGCACAGGTTGTTGGAGGTCTGTCATTTATGGTCCCCATGTTCCTTCAGTGCCAAGCGCTGAAGATGCTAAAAAGTTCGTTCCAAAACTAGTTGAAAATTATACCGAAACCGACTTTCAAAAGATCGAACTAGATGCTAAGGCTTTTAGCATCATAGCATCAGCGCTGCCCAATGAGATATATGTTGGACTGTTACACTGTAACAGTGCCAAAGAATTATGGGACGCACTTAAGGAACAATTTGGGGGGACTGAAGAAGTCATAGAAAACAACAGGGAAATCCCGAACCAACAGTATGAAACATTTTGCTACGTTAAAGGTGAATCACTAACGCAACAATTTGAGCGTTTCAGTTGTCTCATCAGTGAACTGAGGCTTGTTAACACCACTTTTACAAACTCCACTCAAAATAGCAGGTTCCTCAGGTCACTGCCAGAAAAATGGGACACAATAGCTTTTGTCACCCGAAACTCATCTGAGTTCAAGGATCTGACCTTGACCCAACTCCACGGTCGACTCCTGACCTACGAAAGGGAGTTGAACCAAAAAAGGAGGTTACAAGAGTCAGGAAAAGCTACTGAGGATTACACTTTCGGTAGTACTGCTCTTCTGGGTCAAGAAGAATCTGGGAGCAGTGGTAAGGATCAGGGTTATGATCACTTCATTGACATAACTGCTGGTGCAAATTTTAACAACCCTGATCCTCACTCTGCAAGTTATGCATTCACTGCAAACGAAACCCAGATGTCAGATAATCTAAGCTTTGAACTCAATGATTTACAACATTTCGATCCCACTGACTTAGAGGAAATGGACATCCTGCACCAACTGGCTTTGCTAAGTGTTAGAACTAGCAAATTTTACAAGAGAACAGGGCGAAAATTCCCAGGTTTGCATGGGAATCTAAGGGTTGGGTTGGATAAATCGAAAATCAAGTGCTACAAGTGTAATAGGTTGGGACATTTCGCTAGGGAATGTAGGAGTCAAACTACTAGTCCCATAATTACTCATCCTAGCTCAAATCCTAGACCTCAAAACCAAAGCACTGTGCACTATGCCCAGTATACCCCAGCAGCTCAAGTGAACACTGCTCACTATGCTGCTGCCCCTGTGCCAGTACACTATGTCCAAACTACTGTTCCACAAATCTAATATGTTCAAACCCCTGCTCCCCAGGTACAAGTGCAAACTGTTGCACCTCAAACCACTGCTCCAGCAGCAGCACAACCAGATCAACAAAGTTTTTTCACTCAAGGGTTTGTTGACTGGAGCAGTATGCCTGATGATCTTAGTGATGAAAATTTTGCACTCTATGATTCTTCACATGATGAGTTTTGTTTGATGGCATTAGAGTCAATACAGGAGGGGGTTGAAACTGAGGAGGAACAGCAGTGCTTTGAAACAGTGGAAGAGGTGACTGAAGCAGTGGTTACTGCTGTGGCTGGTAAACTACTGTTGGGAGAAAGTTCAGGTACCCTGATTAAACCAATGACAAATCCATGGTCCGTAGAGGACAAAGAAGAAAAGGCTGGTGAAAAGAAGGTGAAAGCTGATGATGAAGAAGATCATCAATGTGATTGTGCAATGATGGCAGCTGCCAAGGTATCTCCTCAAGTTCTTGAAAAACTGTGTTCTGACAATTGCATAATTGCTTTTGCTAACATTAAAGAGGTGAATGAAAACCTTCGGGATAAAATCTTGACTGATGAGGTTAAATTTGAAAAGTCTTTAAAAGAACTTAAAAACAAATTGACCGAAAAGGAAAAAGAGATCAGTTGTTTAAAAGAAGAGCAAAGCATAACCAAAACCCAACTTCAAACTATGGTAGAAAAATACCAAGTTTGCAAAAAGGAGTTGGAATCCACCCGGATTACTTGTGAAAGATGGGTGGAATCCTGCAGAGGATATGAGGTTATGCTTGAAAAACAGAGAAAAAGCAATGTGAAATTTGGGGTTGGCTATAGAAAACATGATGATGAAAACACTGCTTTTGAAAAATCTGTTCAAACCACTGATGTAACCACTGAGTTCATCCCCACAAACAAGAATGGCCAAGAAGTGAAAATCACTGACAAACTTTGTAACAAAATCACACTTGACAGACCAATGGAATCCTCTACTTTTGAGGAGCTTGAAGAATACCAGTTTAAACCAAAATGGTCTGATGAGTGTGACATTCTTGAAAATTTCAAGCCAATGGACTTTACATCAACTGATGGTGTCAAGGCTCCAAAAGCTAAAGTCATACCTCTCAAGGACATCCCAGCAGTGGTTAAAACCTCTGCTGCAAAGGAATCTGAAAAGAGAAAGAAGAAAGAAAAAATTGATAACTTGTTTTGTGAATTCTGTGAGAAAAGGAATCATCTAACAAAAGATTGTTTCCACTTAAAAGCTTATGATTTAAACAGAACAAGTGTCATTGTTTCAGCTGAAGGTTGCATTGTCTGTGGTAAAACAAACCACAAAACTCAAGCATGTGTGTATCTAAAAAACTTTGATGTGAAAAAGAATGAGTACATTGCTAAAACATCCTTGAGTCCATCATCATCATCATCAACATCTGTCAAATTCACCAAGAAACAACCACTGTTTGTGCCAGTTCAAACAGCTGTTACAAAACAGCTGAACCAAACATCTGTCAAAAGAGATGTTCAGGTTACTGATGCACCCCCTGCCAATCAGTTCAGAAAAGGCAGAGAAAAACAGTCTTACCAAAGGATTCCTCACGTTTATGAGGCCTACAAAAGGCCCTCTAAACCCAAAGTGAACAGGCATCCTTTTGGTTACCAGCAGATGATTGGTCAGGACCCACAACAGTGGTTAGAGAAACACTGTCCTAAAACAGTTCAAACTCCCGACCTAACCACTGTCCACCATTCTGCATCCATCCCAGACACTGTTGAGACCCCATCCAAAGCCCTGCTGGCTTTGGAGACCTTAATGAACTAATCCTTTTACTTCATGTGCAGGGAGCTTCTGCATGCTTTGATAGTCTTTGGTATGTAGATAGTGGAGGCTCCAGGCACATGACAGGATGTAAAGCCCTCCTCAAAGACTTTAAAATCCATGAAGGGGGTGATATATCCTTTGGGAATAATAGTAAAGGGAAAGTTCTGGGGTCTGGTACAGTGCAGTCTGGAAAAATAAAATTTGAAAATGTCAATCTAATAGACAATCTAAAATTCAACCTTCTGAGTGTGTCCCAAATGAGTGACAAGGGATTTGGGTCATTCTTCACAAAAGACTGTTGTAGGATTGTTGGACCAGAAATGGTCAAAAAGATTGAAGCAATAATCAAAACTGGTCAAACTAAACTTGTTGCTCAAAGAAGTGGCAATGTTTATGTTGTTGACATGTCAAAAGAGTGTCCTAGAGCTGATGCCTGTCTGTTCTCAGCTGCCTCTAACAAAGAGACAGAACTTTGGCACAGAAGACTGGGGCACACAAATCTTAAGACAATCACAGAAATTTCAAAAAATGGGTTGGTGAGAGGCCTACCACAAAAATTGTTTTCATGCCCTGAACATTGCATTTCCTGTTTAAAAGGAAAACAGCATAAAAGTTCTTTCAAGTCCATTGAAGAGTCCAAAACAACCCAGTGTTTGCAAATGCTACATATGGATTTGTTTGGCCCAGTTCAAGTCATGAGCCTCAAAAAGAAAAGATATTGTTTGGTTATTGTTGATGACTTTTCTAGGTTTACATGGACTTTCTTTTTGCACTCAAAAGATGAGACTGCAGGCATTTTGCAAGACTTTGTAACACAGGTTGAAAAGCAATTTGACCTTCCAGTGAAAAGCTTCAGGAGTGACAATGGCACGGAATTCAAAAATAGGGAGTTGGATGCCTTCTGTGTGAAGAAAGGGATTGTAAGGCAGTACAGCATCCCTAGAACACCAGAGCAGAATGGGGTAGTGGAAAGGAAGAACAGAACTCTGATTGAGGCTGCCAGAACCATGCTTGTAGATTCAGGTCCATCAGAGGATACAACACCAGACTATGGGTATGAAATCATCATCCCTCAAAGGTCTGCCACAAAAGGAAAAGCACCAGCTGTTCAAAACAGTTGTCAAAGCTCAACCACTGCTACCTCAACAGTTGTTGACCAAAGTAGCCCATCAACCACTGCTTCCACCTCCTCAAACACTGCTGACAAAAGTCCTCAAACAGTGAATAAAAGTCAGCAGTTGCCCACGTCATTACTTCCTATTCCACCACCTTTTGAAGCCACTGCTGGATCATCAAAGTCCCCAGCAGTGGTTAGCTCAGATGATACACATTTGCAGCCTTCACCAACCAATGCCATCATACCATACCAAGGAGATTTAATCTTCTTGAGATCTCATCCACCTGATCAAATCATTGGCAACATAAATGAAGGGGTGCTCACAAGAAGCCAAACCCAAAACATTTGTCTTTTTGCTGGTTTTCTATCACTCCATCAGCAAGTCAAGTACCAAGAGGCACTGAAAGACAACAGCTGGGTAGAAGCCATGCAAGAGGAGCTCCAACAGTTTAAAAGACAACAAGTATGGGAGCTTGTACCACTGCCAGAAGAGGTTAGTCCCATTGGCACAAAGTGGGTCTTCAAGAACAAAACTGATGAAAGGGGTATTGTTGTCAAGAATAAAGCCAGGCTTGTGGTTCAAGGTTACAGACAGGAAGAGGGGATTGATTATGATGAAACATTTGCCCCTGTTGCAAGATTGGAAGCCATTAGACTGTTCCTGGCCTTTGCTGTCAACCACAATATGAAGGTGTTTCAAATGGATATCAAAAGTGCTTTCCTCTATGGTACAATTCAAGAAGAGGTATATGTTTGTCAACCTCCAGGTTTTGAGGATCCATTTTATCCAGATCATGTCTACAGGCTAAACAAAGCCTTGTATGGCCTGAAACAAGCACCAAGGGCCTGGTATGAAACTCTTTCCAACTTCCTACTCTCAAATGGTTTCAAAAGAGGTACCATTGATAAAACATTGTTTTTAAAATGGAGAGGGAAGGATTTAATGATTGTCCAGATTTATGTGGATGACATTATTTTTGGAAGCACATGTAACTCAATGTGTGAAGAGTTTAGAGAACTCATGACAGCAGAGTTTGAAATGAGTGCAATGGGTGAGCTGCAATGCTTTCTTGGTCTCCAAGTACAGCAATTGCAAAATGGAACTTTCATTCATCAAAGCAAATATGCTAAAGAACTTTTAACCAAATTTGATATGAATGATTGTAAACCATGCAGCACACCCATGGCAACAAATAAGCTGGTCATGTCTGATGAAAAGGATGAGCTGATTGACCAAACACTTTATAGAAGCATGATTGGGTCTTTATTGTACCTAACTGCATCCAGACCAGACATCATGTTTGCAACATGTGTCTGTGCAAGAAGTCAATCAGCTCCCAGAAAATCAAATCTCATTGCTGTAAAAAGGATCTTCAGATACATAAAAGGTGCTCCCACACTTGGTATCTGGTATCCAGCTAATGGGAACATCAAGCTTTCAGGTTTCTCAGACAGTGACTTTGCTGGATGTCACACCACAAGGAAGTCCACATCAGGAGGGTGCCAGTTTCTAGGTGATTGCTTAGTTTCATGGCAAAGCAAAAAGCAAGCAGCTGTTTCAACATCCACTGCTGAAGCTGAATACATTGCTGCTGCAAGCTGTACAGCCCAACTCCTGTGGCTTCAAAATCAGTTACTGGATTTTGGTATCACTGCCTTAAAGACACCACTCATGTTGGATAGCCAGGCAGCAGAAAATATCATCAAAAATCTAGTTTCCCATTCAACCACCAAACACATCGACATCAGACATCACTTTGTGAGGGATTGCTATGAAAAAGGTTTGATTTCTCTGCATCATGTCCCAACTAAAGATCAGCTGGCAGATGTGCTCACAAAAGCACTTGATACAGCCACTTTTGAAAGCTTGGTCTCTAGAATTGGGATGCTAAACATGGAATAACAAGCAACATCTTGTTTTTCTATGAATAAAAGCATCAAAATGTTTTCAGAAAATCAAAACTCCATCCTTAAAAATAGCTAAAAATGATATTTTTCATTAAAATCCTTAAAAGTCTGCCATTAACCACTGATTGTTCAAAAGTCTGCTCTACTTCAAAAGTCTGTCCACTGCTGAAAGTCAACCCCTGCTCTCTCATTCCTTTGATAAACTCTGTTGTTCAAAAGCAGTGTCTTATCCACTGATATGCTATCCACTGATAGTGAAAATCATCCACTGCTTTCATCCCACTGCCTTCATCAGTCACTTTCACAAAAGTACTGTCCTTCACTTTCACCAGGGGTTGTCACGTGGGCAGTACATATTGGTCAGACCTTTTGTAACGGCTGCCACCTCAGCATTCACTTTCTTCCCTATAAAATCCCCCACTCACCACCAAAACAGGGTTTTACTGTCGAATTGAATTCTTAAAAATTCTCTTCTCAAAGCAGTTTTTCTTCTCATCTCTCACAAATTTCTTCGATCATTCATCTTCAAAATGACAAAATCGAAGTCATCTTCAAAACCCTCCTCTAAATCACCTTTGAAAACAGCTTCTCAAAAGACAATCTCCACTGAAATTCCACATAAACCATCTCACAATCTCCTGGGTCTTCTCACAAAACCAGGAACCACAAATGTTTTCAATTCCATCATTGATATCATGGCAAAATCAAAGTACAAAACTTTGTTCACCGCCGATGCACCAATCTATTTGGCGACCCAAAGGGAGTTCTGGAAGAATGCAACCCTTGAAAAACAAGGAGACACTGCAACCACCATAAACTCTTCTATAAAGGGTAAAGCTGTCCAAATCACGCCACAATCCATTTCAGAGGTCTTTCAACTCGATGATCAAGAAGGTAAAATTTCTTTCACTAAAAACGAGTTGCAAACTGACTTCATTGAGAGAGGGTATGAAGCCACAATGATGAAGAAAATTACCTTAGAAAAAGGTTATTTTCCTTCTGCAACCAGATTTTTATTTCATACCCTCCTACTATGTGTTTCAAACAAAACCACTTCTTTCAATGAAATCCCTTTAAAGATTCAAAATCTAGGATATGCTATTCTTCAAGGAGAAAATTTTAACTATTCTCGGGAAATTTTTAAAGATTTGGTTAATAATGTTGAAACAAAATCATTCTTACTGTTTCCAAGGTTTTTAAGTTACTATTTTTCAAAGAAATTCAGTAAGGATGATTTAGCTGTAATAAACCAAGGTGATTCTACTCAAATAAACAGTTTAACAACTGAAACTTTTTCAAGAATGTTAGCACCTTGCAAAACACAAGCAGAGGTGCCTGAGCAGATTTTAGCAGTTACAACTGCTCCTCAGGTATCTGCTGCTGAGCCCACTGCTCAAGGTGATCAAAGCAGCAGCACAACTGTTTTGAAACCCACACCTAAAATCACCAAAAAGCCAACAAAAAGAAAAACACAAAAACCCCCCAAAACCATCAAAAAGGCATCTCTGGAGGATGAGATACCAGAGCTCCTGCCAGTGACAACACAAAAGTCACAAGAAACCACTGCTGCTACTTCCTCACAGCAGTTGGTACAAATATCTCAATCCATAACCGAAACTCCTCCTGCTTCTTCACAAAAAGAACAGGTTGTACAAATAGGGTCTCCACATCATGATGCTCTGGAAACACTCGTTTCTATCATCCACAGCTCAATACCCGGGGCAAATCCACTTTCTACACCACCCTTCACATCCACAATTCCCCCACCAACTAAACTGCTATTGGATGCAATTGATTTGAACCAGGCATTAACCAGTCCTTCTCAATCACCTATCAATGAGAATATGCCTCAACCACTGACGGGGTCTGCTGTATCAATCTTTGCTAACCCACCAACACAACCTGAGGAGGTTACACCCCATGAGTTACAAGTAACTCTTGGTGGTAATCCAAGTGAAGCAGCCACTACAACTGTTGAACCTACAGGTTTACAGTTGGACAGTGGTTACATTAATAAGACTTCCTTGGAGGCAATTCCTTTTATAGCACCTCTGCCAACCACCAGTGGATTTATTTATCCTACTGGCAATATCAAAAGGTTGTCAAGTGTTGAAGGAAGAAGACCCCAGTACCAAGAAAAAGGGGCATCAGTGGTTAATGTTTGGAGTATACTCCCTACATCTACCACTGATAAAACCACTGCTAGTGGGAAATCAGATGATCCCATTAACTTGGGTGATGGTTTAAAGTACCAGAAATTGACGGATCGTATTGCAAAGCTTGATAACTCTGTTGCAGAACTCAAAGATATGCTACAACAGGTGTTACAAGTTCAGAAGGTACAGTCAACTGCTGTTCCACCTCAAGCACCTGCTCCACAAAGGGCACCTGCTACAAATGAGCTCTGGAATCTATTTCAATCTTTTCTCCAACAACAAGCACAATTAGCAGATCAGCAACATGAAAAACATGTACAACAGCTGAGAAATGCAATGGAGTCAAGGTTCAAGAACACTCAGGCTGATTTAAAGGCTCTCAAAACTCAGATCTTGCACACCACTGGCACTGCTCCTCCAAAAGTACGCTACATTTATCAAATCCCAGAAGATAATGCCAAAAAGGGGGGAGAAAATTAAGGAGTGGAAAAAGAAGGGTATAGAGGATGGTCTCTATCTTGAACCAGAAAATTCAAACATGACCAAAAAGATCCCTTTGCCAGATGGCAGCAAGAAAATTGATGTGACAACAAATGCACTAGCAGAAGCACTTGCAAGTGTAAAAAGGGATAGAGAGGCCAAAAGGAAAGCCAGGGTGGACAGAATGGATCATCCAGATCAGGGTACTTCTGGGTCAAAGGATCATGAAAATCCTGTTGAGGAAAAGAAGAAGCCTACTAGAAAAGTAAGGCAACCCAAATCCATTCCAACCAGACATTCAAAGTCTGCTCAAAAACCACCATACAAAACAGCTGATGCAACAGGAGTTACAAAAACTACTGTTTGCTAAATAGTTGTTCCATCAACACACACCACTTCAACACACACAACATCCACTGCTTTACCATCATCACCACCAAAAACAACACCTGCTGACATACAGCAGAAGACAGCAGATGTTATAACATCTGTTGTAATGACAACAGTGGTTGAAACACCAGTTGTTTCAACAGCTGTTAGTCAATCACAATCCACTGCCACTACATCTACCACCACTGTTCCATCCAAAACATCATCAGTCCCTCCTACAAAAAGGAGAAGACTAATTCTCAAAGATAATGACAATTCACCACCACAAACATCTTCAAAATCTTTAGCACTTGTCACAATTCCAAAACCCGTTCCTCTCTCTTCAGTTAAAATGTACAAGCCCTTACCTCCTGCAGGTGTTCAATTTCCTCTTGAATTAGCAGCTGTTAGAGAAGAAATAAAATCTTTTTACTTTGAGGATGACCCTGCCAAAAGGAGTTTGCCATCAATAAAAGGATATCCCTGGCCTCAAAATGTTGATGAATATTTGGAAATCAAGGCCAAGCAAGCAGAGGATATCTCAAAGAAAAACACACAAGGGAAATCTGATAAAGAAATTGCACAGAGAAGTCAATATTTGCTCACACAAGTCAGATCCCTAGAGCAATTTGCAAAAAATGTTAGTCAACAAATTTCTGAAAGAGCAGCTGAAACTCTGAAGAAAGACTACATTGAAAGCATCATGGCTCACAAGAAGTACAAAGGAGAGAGATACATGTACAAAGAGTAGACTATTCCTGAACTTGAAAATGAAGCAGCAAGAATTCAAGACATGATAAAAAGGAAAGTCACTCACACTCCTCCTAACTGGGCAAAGTTTAGAAAGAATGTACCTGACAAACAGGAAGAGCTAAGGAGAATTAAAGAGGAACTGGTAGCAGCTGATTATGGAAACAAAAGACAAGTTGCTAGATGGAAAGAAGATGTGGTCAGGGCTACTTACAAAAAGTTGGAACAATTAAGAAAGAAAGATCCCACAGTTCCTCAAAAGCCTGACTATCCTGAAGCAGCGGTTTCAAAAAGACCATCAAAGCTGCAAATCAGGAGATCCACAGCTCCAGTTGGTGCTGCCATCTACAAAAGAAGGCCACAGAAACAGCTGATTGCTGAAACCATCAAAGAGTTAATGGAAGGTGAAGACCTTGGAAAAGAGGGTACAAAGAAAATGATCATGGAAACTCTTGGTTTGGATCAAACTGCAAGTACTGCTCAGCCAGTCATGAATAGGCCAGCCTCTCCAAATACTTCTGCAAATAAACATCTCCCAAGAAACCCACCAGGCTCAAAAATACAAAAGTGGGTAACTGACAAACAGACCTGCGTATTGACTTTGCTCAGGTCTGGTGGAGAAGTGGAGAAAATATCAAGGGAACAAGCTCGTGGCCTGAGTCTTGAAGATTTGCAGGATCTCCTTGATCTTCCACTTAGCAGGGATGATGAACATACAGATGCCCTAGACTTTGAATTACAATTTAAAGGTCAGATAAGGGAACTGTTGATGAGCCAATAAAATCTTCCACAAATAATGAAGAGTTTTGGCATTATCTGTTCCAGGGGGAGATTGTTGGGATTGAACCCTATCAGAGGAACAGATAATTAAAGCCAAAACTGGATCAGAGCAGTGGATCCAGAATAAGCAGACGATTACAGTTAGTTCTTGCAAATCTCTCCCCTTGAAAGTGGTTTCATATCTGCTGACCTCCTATCTGCTGATCCTACTAAGTGCTGACCTACAACAGCTGCTTTGCATCTACTGACCAATGTCAAAGACTGATGGAAGACCAAAGCTCTGCTGACTCAATCTACTGCCTTGAGTCAAGTGCTGCTGATCCGGACAGGCACTGCTGGGTTCACAGCAGTGGAAGGATGCAGCAGCTGTTTAAGTGTCTTTTATGTAAAGAAATGTAATAGCAGTAGTTAGTACATCAGAGTTTGTATAGATCAGAGGTTAGAGTTTGTTAGGAGGTTAGATGTCACTTTCATGGTGACGTCAGCTAAGATGCTCAGTGGTTTGCAAGTGCCTATAAATAGTTCAGTACTTTGTACTGTTCTATTAGCTCTTTCACCACATCGTCTTCTTTGCACGAACAAACTACTGAGCTCTGGCTGAGGGGGAGTTTGCATTCATTCATCAATCATTGTAATCGTTGTTGAAACAAATTCAATCTTTCGATTCATTGTGTAAAGATGTTTGATTAAAGTATTACTCTCGTTTGATTGTATGCAAAGTTTGTTTTCATCTTAATTCCGCTGCACAACTCTTTCATTTCCATGTTAATTTCAAACGAAAATACAATCAGAAACAAACTCATATCCAACAAAGGGAAACTTGAACCAGCACCCCATGCACGAAAACAGGGCCACCCGACAACTCTTTCATTTCCATCTTAAGTTCAGGTAACTGGACACGGGGCATGCTCACTGAACACGCCCCCGTGCCCAGGCTTCTGTTTCTTTTTGACAATTTCTGTTACTGGCGATCTGAACACGGGCCGTGCCCGGACACCACGGGGCCGTGTCCAGGCGCCCAGTAACATAAAATTTTGCTTTTTAACACCTTTTTACACATTCAATCAACCTAAAAACTTATTTTTGGGACACATTGAGGACAATGTGTAATTTAAGTGTGGGGGGGGGGGGATGCTAAAACCTTGAATCTTGCAAGTCCTAATCACAAGCCTTACACAAAACTCTATTGGAAACGCTAATCACCCCAAATTTTATCAAATTTTTTTCATTTTTTTTACTTGTCTAGGTTTAATTTGGGAATTTCAAGTTCTAAAAAGGTTATATTTTTACAAATTTACAACCGATAGCGTCTTGATAAAAAGAACCAACATAAGAAAATTATGAAACGGCATGACAAGCTTAATTAAAATTTGATTATATATACTTGATCACATAAAAACCCATTCCCATAAAAAGTGAGTTTTGAGCCTTTATTGAGCATACAAATATATATATTTAAACTAAATGCTCATTTTTCGTTTTTTGTGTGAATAGCCGCTTGGTTCTTACAACTTTTTTTTTATTAGGACTAACCCTTTTTATTTCTACACCATTATTTTTTCTTTTTTTTTACCACCTACCCAAAATCCCCCCTAGTTAACCCCTTTGAGCCTAAACATTTTCATTTCATAACCCAAAACAAACACCCTTTCACCCACCAAAACCTTTTTATTTTTAAACCCTTTGTTTTAGTAACAAGCTCGGTTTTTCTTATGACTTTGAAAAAAAATTGATGATGATGAAGCAAAAGAGAAATAAATAAACAAGTTTATCAAAAATAACTTTGTTTGAATAATGGCTTCATCAAAATAAAAACTAAAAAAAAAAAAAAAGTCTTACGAAAACCGATGCTTTTTACGCCCTTCGCCCTTTTACTAACCACTAACCCAACCACCTAGCTTTAACCCAAGCCTAACCCTTCACCCCAAAAGTCCTCTTGATATTTACAAAGGTGTATAGTTAAAAAGGAGGAGGAGGATTGATTGCTTGGCAAGCTTATGGTAGGAGTAAGTTCCATGCCGCTCTTGAGTGATCCACTAAAATACATCTTCGGCTGAGTGTTGAGTGATCCCCGTGAGGTATGTGAACTTGTATATAGGTTGTATTTTAAAAAGGCATGTCATGCCCTAATAAGTAATTTATCTTATGTAATGTTTTAAATAAATCATGACGAATAGGATTGTAAATAAATAAATAAAATAAAACTTAATAAAGAATCTTGGAAATCCTGACACTCTACGACAAGCCCAAAAACCTTCTCTTCTACCCATTCCATTTGGGAGTGTAAAGCCACATTATAAAGAGTTTTGCTTGAGGACAAGCAAAGATTCAAGTGTGGGGGTATTTGATGTGCACAAAATGCAACATATAAATTACATCAATTGTGGCATAAAACTAACCCCTTTTTAAGTACTAATGTTGGAAAAGTGTGTTTTTGTCTTCCTTTTGTATTTTCAGGATTAAATGAGCTCAAATGAACAAAAGAAGCAAAAAGGCAAATAAATCTAAAATAAATACAAGAAAAGGAACAAATGTGGCATGCCCAGGCTCCCCGACAGCGTCTTCCCAAGCAAAACAAGAGAACAGAAGGCTGAACACGCCCAGTGCTCAATGAGCACGGGGGCGTGCCCAAGTGTCAGCAGAAAAGACAAAGTTGTAGAAGCTTCTATTAGCCACCACGGGGTCGTGCTCAGCGGACATGGGGCCGTGGTCAACTCTAAGATTCGCAGAATATGGGGAAATCTTGATAGTACAGATACGCTTCTGCACACGGGGTCGTGCCCAGCGGACACGGGGGCGTGGTCAACTAATGCAGACAAACTGCAATTAATGAAGAAAGAGAAGGAAGGTGGACACGGGGCCGTGCCCAATGGACATGGGGCCGTGCCCGAGCCTCTGTTCAGCCTATAAATAGGGGTGCTTGGCTCATTTGCAAACCATCACTTGGCACACCACCTCTGTCACACTTCACCCACCACCATCACAACACCATCATCCATCGTCCATCGTACAGTGTGTGAGTCATCTCAGGATCTGAGATTGATCGTAAGAGTTCTTGACAATCAAAGGCCATGTTTGCCTAAGTCTCTTACATCACTTGGTGAAGACAAGTGTCTAGTGTAATACTTTTTATTTTTAATCTTTTCGCACTTTTTACTTGGTTATGTATTAATGACTTTAATAACTAGTTTCTTATGTTGAAGGTGATTCTTCCTTATCGTTTGTCCGTGGTGTCTTGGCATTATTTTACTGTCTATATAAAATAAATATTTTCACCATTCATATCTCCACGGTCTATATGGAGATATGTTGGCTACCTGGTCGGGGGTTAGGGGAACGGTTTGGTAAGAGTCTTGCCTTATTCAGAGTATAGATCCTGCAAGGACCTGGGTCAAATTTAGTAGGACCTCCTTCAATACCCACCGGTATTGGATGGCGGGGGTCCAAACTCTTTGATCCCCTCATATGTAAGCTACTATTAATACTTTAACCCGGCTACTTAGGACTGTATCCCTGCTGACTCAGACTACTTAGCCGAGGGTAACGTCACCTTCAAAAGAGGGGCCTACCATAATATGCATTAATAATTTAGTTAATTATCTTTTAATAATCCGACCCTTTAGAATTGTATCCTTGCTGACTCAAACTACTGGGTTGAGGATAATGTCACCTCCAAAAGAGGGGCCTACTACAATAACTAAGATAATCTCTTAAAAAGTGAAAAAGTGCGGAAATAATCAAAGGTTACACTAAACACGAGTCGGAGCCAAGTGATTCATCTTGTCTATCTGTTTTTATTTTTATTTTTCAGCATTTTAGTTAGTTTTATTTTTCTAGTTTAAAAACTTTTTTCTAACTTTTGATTTGATTAGACGTTGACGATAAACCGGTATTAAAAGCTCTTGTGTCCTTGGACGACCTCGGTATCTTACCAACACTATACTACGCTCACGATGGGTGCACTTGCCCATATGTGTGTTTAGTGTTAGTAAATATCGTGTTTTATAAATTTAAAACTTGGCTAAAAAGTATAAAAGGGCTTAAAATATACTTAAACTTATATATACACTTCACACGCATCAAGTTTTTGGCGGCGCCGCCGGGGACACAAGGATTTTAAGAAAGTTAGGAATCAACGGCCTAATCGTTTTTCTAATTTTTCTGTTTTATTTAAGGATTTTCTTAGTTTTTCTGTTTCTGCAGAGCTCAGCACGGCCCGTGCCTGATCGGACACGGGCCGTGCCCAGCATTGTTACTGGCAGTTTTTATTTTCCGAGTTAAAGAGAGTTGAGCACGGGGCCGTGTCGGTGCAACACGGGGCCGTGTCGAACTCCCCAGTAACAGGGATCCGGAAAACAATCACCGTGTTCATCTGACCACGGGCCGTGTTCATCTGACCACGGGGTCGTGGTGAAGCTTCTGACCAACGTTCTTTTCTGTTTTTATTGCAGGACTTGGAACCCAGGCACCACATCTGAACTTTCTACGTAGTGTATGAGCTCCAGTTCTAGTAGAGACATAAAAGAACCTCTTGAAGAACCCAAACGCTTTCTCAGAAAAAGACTTTAAACTAAAAACCAAGAGAAAGTTTCGGGGGACCCACTTCCAATGGCGGACCAACGTACCCTCATGGATTACCTACGACCCACCGTAGGTAATCTCGGCGCCGCTATCAATGCACCGAATGTCGAAGCCAACAACTTCGAACTTCTACCACATTTGATACAAATGCTTCAAAACTCCGCAACCTTTTCATGGGCTTGCGGACGAGGATCCCCATCTACATATTACTATTTTTTTAGAAATATGTGATACCTTTTGGCTCAATGGAGCATCAAACGACGCCATCCGCCTTCGAATGTTTCCGTTCTCACTAAAAGACCGAGCTAAGGCTTGGCTTAACACCCTCCTAGTTGGCTCGGTAAACACCTGGGATGAACTAGCCCAAAAGTTTCTATATAAGTATTTCCCTCCTGCTAAAACGGCTAAACTAATGACTGAAATTAATACATATTCACAAGAGTATGGGAAATCCTTATATGAAACTTGGGAAAGGTTCAAGGAGCTACTAAGAAAGTGTCCTCATCACGGTCTTGCGGTATGGCAACAAGTATCCACTTTCTACAATGGGTTGTTACCACACACAAGACAAACACTTGATTCTAGCTCCGGGGGACTTTTAGGTAATCGTCGCCCAAATGAAATATATAATCAAATTGAAGAAATTGCTCAAACCAATTTTCAGTGGCACACTCCCCGAGGCAAGCTCAAATCGAGGCCCTTTATTCAAAATTCAAAAAGTTAGAAATGGAAAAAAGGGTCTTGGTTATGGCTTATGAGGGGTGTGGTGGGCCACATGAAAATTGGAGTTGTATGAAAGAATTAGATGATCAAACGGAAACAGTTAACTACATTGATAATAGGCCTAGGCCGTCGGGTCCTCCAACGGGTACCTACAACCAAGGATGGCATAACCACCCTAACCTTGGTTGGAGAGAACTCGACAATAGTAGTAACCAACAAAATCTAAACCAACAAACAAACTTTCAACAACCACAAAATTTCTCTCAACAACAAGGTGGACGAGAAAGGCTTGAAGATACCGTATCTCGCCTCATCTCCGACACCGAAAAGAAAAACTCG